>VDFB02271358.1:944281900-944486480 GCA_007258455.2 Sequoia sempervirens
GTCAATTATTATCCTAGGGATTCCTCTTCATTATGAAAAACTAATGAACATGTGCTTAAAATTTTCACTTAATCCCGATGGCCCTCCTAGTTGTATCGCTCATCGCTGATTCATTCATAGGTTCACACCTTCAATTAGTGACGAGTGATGGAGTGATGTTTTCCTTTAATGTCGCTCATCGCTAATAGCTTTTGATCTTTCAAATTTGTAATAGCGATGAGAGATGCTTCTGGATTTATGTTCTTATCACTCATCGCAGATGGCCATAAAAAGATAAGCTTGGAACAATGATGAGTGATGTGAAGTGATTTCCCATATATTGTTCGATCGCAGATATGTTTTGAATGTAAATTCTGACATCAGCGATACGCGGTGGACCTATAAATGTTGTAAATCTTCTCATCACTAATTTCCTTCAAAATATATGAGGAGAATTAGTAATGAACAAAGGCCTTATGTTATATTGATCATTGCTCATCGTGGATTTATTTCAGAACTTGAGTTCTGAATTAGCGATAAGTGATGGTTGTCCTATAAAAGGTTTTTCTTTCGCTAAATGTGATATGATCCTATGAGTGATGTCTTTTGTACCATTTTTTTATGCAAGTTGTATGTGCCCAAATCCGGTGCTATCACATCTCCCATCACAGATAGAAGCCTCGGTGCAAGGTTTGAATTAGCGATGTGCGATAGAGGGATGAATGTGACCAAAGGTTAGGCCATAAAACCAGGGGCTAAAGATCATTACAAGGATGTCTACATCATTGATAGAGTTGGGAAAAGATAAAGTAAATTAGTGACAAGCGATGGTTACTACATGGAATGGGCAACGTGGAAAAATCCTAAAGATTTAGCATAGAGAAAAAAGGAAAGGAACGAGAGGATTGAGGAACCATTGATAAAGTTTTAAAGCAGGATAATCCATTGGACTAAAGATCACCACATAAATAATTTCATCAAAATTTGGGGAGGATCAGCGATGAAGCAATGAAGTGTATAGAGAAATTTTCCCTCTAAGAAAAAATTGGTCTTATGTACCTCGCTGATATTAATGAAAGCAACTATTAGGTTGGTGATACATGTTGATTGATAGATCACAACACTTGAGCTGGCATCATTGTTTTCTATGAGCAAGTTGCTAAGGACATAAAAAAAGAGGCTCAAATCACCATGGATGAAGTTTTAAATGTTTTAACATCAATGGCTTAAATTCAACACCAAGATATTAAGTTATCAACTCACTCGCATGAGGAGTTTTCAAGTCATTAATTTTGCATGCTTCAAATTGCCTATTTAATACAGATTGCTTGTTGATCTTCTTTGCCATGTAATTCATTTTGCAATGAATGAGGGTCGAAGGCTGATAAAGAAGTGTGTAGGAATTGAATTCTTTTGAGAAGTGTGTAGACATTATAGGCAAGTAGGTCTACCATGATGATTAGGGAGTCTGAGAAGATTAGTTTATTTGAGTATGAGGAAGATCTTGAGAACAAAAGTGGAATACATGGAGCTCCTGATATGCCAAAAGGAAGAATAGGATTCAAGAAATTAAATGAGTATAGTACCAAGGAAAATTACCACCCACAAGAGCAGATAGTTTCAGAAGAATTATTCAAACACAGAGAGAAGAGGATGGTGAAATATAAAAAAGAAGGCAAGGAAAGAGAGTGAGAACTGTAAGGCCTATCTGAAGGAGTGTAATTCCCCATATGAGGTTTCTAATAGCCCTTCAGATAGTGAGTGAGACACTGATCTAGAGGATGATTATTATGCCCTCTCCTTGGTATTATCTGTGAATTCTGATGAGGTGGTGACAGTTTCTCTAGTCCCACCATGAGCAAAACATGGGCAAGTATCCTCTAAGGTCGATGACTCAGAGTGATGATTGCGCCCTATTTTTGTTTTTGATGAAACCATGCCCTTTCTGTTAGGATTTTCTTATTCAACACTCATGTGATTTCTTGTTTCATGTGTTGAGGTGGAATGTTTTCGGGCTGGTATGTAGAAGTGCCAGACTAGTTAACCTTGGCGACGCATATACTGTTTCTAGACAATATACAAGTTTGTGTTGGAGCTACTATTGTAGAATCTTCTTTGGTCAACAAGGATGAGGATTCAACATGATTACAACAAACTCTTCCTTTCAAGGAGTTGGTGTGTCTTCATTTAGGAAATATGGAATGTGGTCTTTTACTCTTCCATTTTCTTCAAATGATTGCATGTAACAAACTAATAATATCTCAAATTCTAGTGCAAATGAAAAGAAATGTAAATTTAATTAACCTTGATACTTGTTTCTCCCTTATTCTATAAAAGGGATTTCAGGGCTTATAACAGGGGTCGAATTCTAAAGTCAAAATAGGGTTCTAGGTAAAAAACTAAGTTCAGGAAAAGGAATTTAGAATATAATACTAGAAATAGACCAGTAATTTGTCTTGGATGCAAGATCATGTACGTAGTGATCTTAAATAAGTTTTATATAAATTACTTATATCATAGCAAATATTAATCTAGAAGCAGATACTCTCCTATGTATGTTTCTTATAAGTTATGAATGATGAATACTAATGGTGTTATCATTTGTCTCCAAATATTTCATTTGAATGTATTACTCTATTTTCAGCTTTAATTCAAGGAATTAATTAAAATGCTTGAATAGGGTTATAAGCTTTGTAAGGAATGGCTTAGGATTTCTAAGAAGTAAATGTTTCTTGCATAGTGATTTTTCGTAAACGCAAAGCAATACGAAGATAGTCAGTTTCTTCCTTAAGTGAGTAATTTGTAAATTATTGATCCTCATGTACTTGACTCTGTGGCTCCAATTGATGACACACTGGTCATTTTGTCAGAGAATCTTATGTAGAATGAGCAGATAGTGTTCTTGGCCCTAGACTTAAGATAAGACAATATTCAATTTAAAATCTTTCCAAGGATAGTATAAGTGGGATTATCCCCAATTCCTAGCAAATAACTAGTTGCACACTTGAAAATCTGCCAAATCTTCAATGAAATGAACTTTGTTTGCAATAAGTAGGAATCAAATCTATGTATAAATGTGTTACTAATTGAATATAGTATCTGAAAACACAATTGGGATCACCCTCCTAGGTTTCACAAAGCCTAAAGTGAAGGATTACGAACCTTAAAGTCCAAATAAGGGGACTCCCTAGGATAATAATTGACTCAAAAATTTCTTAGTCACAAAATGCAAATGATGTAAATTCCAAAGGCTCCTTACTCAATTTTAAAAAATATAAAATTTTGGACTTAGGCTTGAAGGACCGGTTACCAGGTGACAATGAATGACCAAAGATGAATTAAAATAACTGGAAATGGGTAATAGGGAGTCAATGGCCAAATAGAACCCTATAAGCCTTTGTAGATAGCAACCCTTAAAATCTCAAGATAACACCCTACATCCAAATGCAATAAGGGTTTAAGATGGAACAAAATTTTTTTAGGGTTCCAGATTGACACAGATTGGCGACATCAGAAGATCACCATTCAGGGTTTTAACTAGTCAAAAACAACATAAGTGGCAACTCTGCACTCCCCTTATTTGGACTTAGCTAGTCCCCAATAGAGTCACCAATTTGTTGGGTTTTCTCTAAATAATTGATTATAGCCGCATGAAAAAAATCCTGGCTCTAGGGTTCACCATTTGTGCGCAATGAAATTTCTCCATTTGGGCTACAGGCATAATTAGAAGTCACAAATTTTTATAATGTTTCAAATGTTTATATTTAAAATATTTTGAATATTTTAAATATTGGGAAAATGCAAAAATGCATTTAGGGTAAGTATGAAGTGCATTTCAAATGTTCTAAGAAAAAGTAAGTTTAATTCTTGCTTGTGATTGGCTGAAAAGCAGCATCACATATTCACGGTAAAACTCCATCGCCCATCTCCATTTGAAAATGATTGAGTTGATTCAAATCAGTGATTCTCAATGGTTTGCATTGAATGAGTCTTGAGACAACTTTGAACTTTATAAAAAAAATCAATTATTATGAGATGGGATGCATAATTATTATCGTGCATCGCTAATTGATTTTAGCTTTCCCAAATAAATGAGAAATGAGCGATATTGAGCAATGTTGAGGTAAATGAAATGGTGGGCCCGTGGGTTTTGTCTGTAAGTAATTGAATTTTCTTTTAAAAGTGCAGAATTAATTCAAGGTAAATTAAAGTGTAAAAGCACCAGAAAATAGTTTTTATTTGGAGCCAAATAAAATGATTTTGAGGCCTTCACAATTAAATCAAAACCTTTATTTGTTGGAAGTAAAATATTTCACGGAGGGTGCAGATAAAAAGCATGGTAAATATTTTAAATGTGCCTTCAAATGTTAAGGAAAGCATTTTAAAATAGAAAGTGGAAAATAATATTGTTGGAAGTGTAAAAGTGAAATTAGATGCACAGGATAAAATATTTTTCCCAGGAAAAAGAAGGCATGGGTAGTATTTTAATAAAGTGAGTAAAATATTCAATGTGTGATGTTTTCTTTGTTGAGGATGAGTTTTTATAGAGCACCATTTTCACGCAGTTGGATGAAAAATGAACAGAGAGCAGGTTGAAGATTCTTCAGCAAGTAAAGGAATTTATTGATTTGTGGACCTAAATTTGCTAGGTGTCATCGAAAGATCTCCATTTAAGGTTTTGCACTTTCTTTAAGTGTAGATTTTCTATTTTCTGAAAGGAGGTTGCACATTTTTTAGTTTTCATGGGAACATTTTTGTAATAGGGGTTTAAAGTATATTGCTAGTTTTCAAGTTTTTGGAGTAGTCCGAGTTTTGGAATGAAGAATGTAATTACAACATAGTCATAGTTGAATATAAATGACATATCATTTTGGACTAGTTGTCTCCATTGTTCACTTTGCATAAATTCTAAATATAAGTGATCAAAGATTGTTATTATTTAGCTTCTTGTCTTTCCATGTATGTTTATTTGATGTTATTACTCTCATACAAAGAATGAGTTAATTTTTAGTAACACGAATAAAGTTTTATACAATAGTGTGCTAGGATTGCTAAGTATAACTAGTTTAGTTGTTGAATATCAATGGTGTAATGCATCATCTGATAGATATGATATGATAGATTGAATGTTGTGTTAGGTTTTAAATTACATGGTTTAGATGACTCCTCCCTGGGATATAGCATTGGTCACTTAATGTTGCAATTTCCTGAAACTGGTTGTGAGCAACTGCAATTTTTAAATCAAATTTACTTCTCAGTCTCGGTTTGTTTGTGTGTGCAATTTAATTCTCTACATCTCTTAGTTTTGAATTAAACACTGCTATGAAGGTCATCCAAACCTTTAGGGTACTGTGTCATTCAAACAATTGAAGGAGAAACATCTTTTTATAGTGTATTTGATACTTTAGCACATAAGTATCTATAAATATACTGATTGGGATTACCCTCCCTTGTTTAATAGAGCCAAAAGTGTAGGAGATTTCAGTCCCTAACTGAATCTTGTTCGTTGGCCATATCAACCCATTGAGTCTAAATATGAGAGAGTGGCTACTCTTGAGTACTCATTGCATCTATTGATTTGGGAACCAACAAATTGGCAACTCTATTGGGGACAACTCTAGTATTATCCATTTGAAGAGTCAATCAGTTTTTTGATCTGTAGTTTTGGGTCAGAATGATCCAAGGACCTCCATATTTGAAGGATATTGCTACAACAATTCTGGTGTATTCTTGAAGTCTAGTGCTCTGTTGGTGGAGAGAACTCAAAAATACATAGATCTTGGAAGAAGCTTTCTACTCCTTGAATATCTTTTCCTCTTTCAAAGAGGTGGGAACTCTACATAAGTTTATACATCATCAAAAGAGTTGGTTGTAGCAGTTCTTAGGTATTTTTCTATTGTAATATCTTTGTATGAAGGTTTTCAACAAAAATCTCTAGATAATATTGTCCCTTATTCAGTATTTCAAGATACTACTAAAAAGGGAAATAAGAAAGTAGGATATTTTGAGAAGAATATTGGAATTGAATACTTGTAGAGGGAATATGTTTCTAATTGCAAATATGTATTGATGTCCTATTTCTCCCTCCACAATCTATAATATCATGCCTAGAACACAACCATGTCCTCAAAGGAATGTGTTCACTAGTGAAAGATACAACCCTCTAGATTTTAGTCAAATCCAAGGTTACCCACATTCTATCCCAAGAAGAATTAATGAAAATTTTCCTAAGTTTAGAGGAGGTTTTGAAGAATCAACATCACAACATGTACAAGGTTTTCTTCATGTAATGGAAGATTGTCAAATAGTAGAAGAAGATGCTATCATGAAGTTTTTTGTAAGAACTTTAGAATCTATACTATTGAATATTGGCTTTCTAGTTTACCAATGCATTCTATATGTTCATGGAAAGATCTTGAGAAACTGTTCATAGATGAGTTTGGTGAAGTGAATGATGACTGCTTGTTTGAAGAAAGAAATCTGCATACCCAAGAAGAATATGAAGAGAAAATTGAAAATGAGGTTGAACTTATGTCACCTATTGATGCATTATATGATGTAAAAATATTTGAGGGTGAATCCTCTTATGATTTTCATGATAGATTCATGAATATTTTGTTTACTATACCAGCATTAAATATGCCTAATGAATTAGTGTGTATTGATGTTTTTTGTGAAATACTTGATCTAGGTCTAAGTACCATGCCAACTCATTTGAAGCCTCCTAATCTTAAATGTATACATCAATGGCTTTCAATAATTGAATAAATGATAGATAAATATGGAAGTAATCTCCTAACTCAATTATGTGATGGTAATTTTTCAAGACTTAGTCCAATAAATGCAGATGGTATAGTAGAAGATAAGAATGATGCATCATTAGGTGATGAGGAAGTTGTTTTTGAACAACCTATGGAAGAAATGTACCTAGATGAAGATTGCAGCCATGATGGTCATGAAGAGATAGATGAAACATATGAAGTTTCTTCGATTTTCTCCAAAAATACAGAAATAGAGAGAAGAATTTTTGTAGCAGATGAAGGCTGCAATGATGCAGATGAAACTGAAAGTATTTTCTCTTCTATGGACTTTGAATATACAATTGAAGATCATGTTGATTCTGAAGTTTCATGTCTTCATGATGAGAACAATGGTGTTGTAAGTGAAAGTTTGCAACTAGCTGAAAAGTATTCTTGTATGGGTGATCACGATGATTTCAATTCTATTTGCAACCCTAGTGACTGTGATTTCTCTCATGAGGAAGAGGTAGAATTAATCTCTTCAAGTGGAAAGTGCTCCAACAAGGAAAATGATGACAATACTTTTGAAAGCTCACAAGAACAACATGATGGATATGAACGGGATATTTTGTTTGAAGAAGACATGTGTGATCAACAATGTAATGGTGTTGTTGGTCATGCCAATTCTACAAATAAGTGTAGCATTGATGAAAGCTTTCATGATGATGAGACAGAGGAGTCTACTAATTTGAAGAGTACTTTTGAGAATTTCAGCATATCAGATGAAAGTGGCAGATTATGCAATGATTTTCAATCAAAGCAATCATGTGTGAGAAGTTTCAATGAAGAAACCATTGATGGTTCTTAGTTTGATAGTGAAGAATGTAGCCCTGTTGATTGTTGCAACAATATGAACAAGGAAGGGGATATGTATGAAAAGAGATTCATTGCATGAATCAATTCAAGTAGTTGATTATGAGGAGCATGCATATGTTGATAATGATAAACAAGGAACTCCTATCTTGTTTTATGATTTACCTTTCTCTACTTCTTTTACTGGCTTAGAATTTATCACTAAATGTTTGCATGATGATAGCATTGATATAGTTGTACATGAAAGTGAAAGTGTAGAGATAAACATTGGTACAACTAATGATAGTCCTTATGACTAGTTTCCACTTGAAGAACATGATTTTTTCAATCACATGCATATGTTGACCTCTTTTCTGAATCTACAACTCATAGTTTTCCTCTTGAGTAGTATGCTTCAAATTGTCATGTTGATGGAACAAGAGATGATGTTGAATATGATACTTCTTGCAACAATGAATGTGTTTTAAATAGTCATTATGAGGATTTTGTTGCAGAGGTAAATTCTGAGGCATCTAAGCCTACTCTTGAGACTTATTTTTGTCATAATATAACAAATGCTGACAATCTTGTCTATGAGCTAGAAGTAGGAAACATTGTTTGGGATGCTAACATTTCTTCAAAATGCTATGATTTGAATGTGGATGAAGGTATTATGAGTTTTAGTGAATCTTGCTTTCAGGACATTAAGACATATGGTAATATCATTGAGTTGTGTTGGGATGATGATACACTTGATAGTGATGCAAATCATTTGAAGAAGTTTCAAATGTGTGAGCACTCTTTTCTTGACACACAGAAGGATTGCACACGGTTTCTTAAGGATGATGTCTTCTCTAAGCCTGATCATTGTGAGGGAATCGGTAAATGGGATGAGGTTGTATTTTCAAATGATCTTGATCACTACCCTCACATTTTTTCACTTGCCATAGAATAAAAAAATGGAATGAGTGGCAGTGATGCAACTTATGTCATTTGGTTGCCATGTGACAGTAAAGCTAAATTTAAAGGCAGCCTAACACTTGTCTTTGCAAGGATGAAGTTACTAATGTTATTGTGGTGTGGCAAAGGCAAGTATGGATTAAAGAGATCAAATCTTTTAAAATATTGGTGTTTGAAAGGGTTAAGAACTAGCTTCGCTTTTGCATTTGGTGGTATGGGGCCACCAAATGAGGTTAAAAATTAAAAATAAAAATAAAGACTATGTTGCCCAATTATTTTGGCACTCGGTCTGCTCTCCCAGAGGATTCTGAATTCTCAATCTGTTCATTGAGGAACATACCTCCCCAAAAAGAGCCACTGTTGGGACCTCCAAAATTTGGCTAAATTTTGAGGGCCCATGTAAAAAATTTCCTAGTGCACTCAGAAGTACCATGTAGAATAAGCCTAAGTAGCTCACTTTGGTAGCTTATAATTTGACACCCATGAATTGTCATGAAAAATCACTTTGGGGAAGTGTTAAACACCTATCAAAGATGGTGTGTGACCATTTGCAGCTTCCTTGGATCAGTTTTGATGAGTTTTTGAAGTCTTGGTTTTAAGGTCCAAAAGTTGGTTTGTTGTTTACACATGTTGCACCTTTCTAAGTAGGTTATCTTTGTGATGTTGTATCTTTGTGCCTGCTGAGTATTAATCCTAACTGATATTTTTCCATGATTCTCTACATCTTTATGAAGCCCCATGTCAGTTGGCATAACCCCATGAATCCATTTGCTATGTTTTCCAACTTGAATTCATTTGTAAAAAGTTCAGATTTGCAAACTGAACTCTATAAATCTATAAAAAGTGCCCCTACATTTGAATTTATATTTGGTGACCAAATGACCTTCACATAAAAGAGAAATGTTCCCCATGATTTCCTATATAATTATCTACCACATTCCTGGTTTGTACCCCTCCAGCTCCTCATTTGCTACTTTTTCAAAACCCATGCCAAATGAACTTTTTAGGGTTTCAAAATCAGCATTTTCAAAGAAGTCTAAGAAGGAAACTTCAAGGATTGATATCTTTCACCTCAAGATCACTTTTTCTGATTTGTTTGTTACACTGCATTCTTGGGTCAAGTGTCTACATGCCTACTCAGTTTCAGACTCCCAGGATAAGTTTTGATGGGTTATTTAATCATTTTCTGATCGCAACATGGCCAAAAAAGGTGTCCCAAAAAGTTTCAAATTTTGAAAATCTAAGGACAACCCATTTATTTTTTTTTTCTAAACCTCTACAACTCAATTTTCATCAAGATCAGAGGTCATTTGATACATTATTTTAATATATTTTTGTTGCGGCGAATGTGACCCGAGGGCCAGTTTACAAAAGACGTACCTAAATTTTAATGACTAGGAAAAGTTCGAGAAAATGGGTTTTCTCTAAATAATTCATTATGGCTGCATGCAAAAAATCTTGGCTCCAGGGTTCACCATTTGTGCGCAATGAAGTTATTTCTTTGTTTGGGTCGCAGGAGTAATTAGAAGTCACAAATTTTTATAATGTTTCAAATGTTTATATTTAAAATATTTTAAATATTGGGAAAATAAAAAAATGCATTTATGGCAAGTATAAAGTGCATTTCAAATATTCTGAGCAAAAGCAAGTTTAATTCTTGCTTGTGATTGGCTAAAAAGCGGCAGCACGATAGCACATCTTCACGGGAAAACTCCATTGCCCATCTCCATTTGAAAATGATTGAGCTGATTCAAATTAGCGATCCCTGATGGTTTACATTGAAAGAGTCTTGAGACAACTTTGAACTTTATAAAAAAATCATTACAAGCTTGCTTCATTGCACATCTCTCATTTCATTGAGGTGTTGAGTTTAAATCAACGATGATGAGTGATGGCTATTGTTTCATCACCCATTGCTCATAGATGTTACCTCTTCCATTTTGCATCTATGATATGCAATGTTTCATTTCCCATCATTGATTTGTTATTTTTTCACTGGCTACATCCGTGATGTGGGATGGTTTCTAGGGAATGAAGTTTTCTACAGCCGGTAAAAAGAATTAAAAAATTCTTCACTAAGTAAATGGTTTTGGATGCCTTGGGAAAATACGGAGTAAATGAATTTAATATTTTAAAATGCTAGACATTTTAAAATTTGTAAACTCATGGGTAAAGGTCTTCTACAGCCGATAAAAAAAGGGTTTTAAAATTTTCTTTGTTGGAGAACATGATATCGAGCATCACTATTTCAATATTTGCATTCCCAAATATATTAGCGATCAGCAATGAGATGGGTTGCATAATTATTATTGGGCATCACTAATTGATTTTAGCTTTCCCAAATAAATGAGAAATGTGCGATATTGAGCAATGTTGAGGTAAATGAAATGGTGGGCCCCTGGGTTTTGTCCGTAAGTAATTGAATTTTCTTTCAAAAGTGGAGAATTAATTCGAGGTAAATTAAAGTGTAAAAGCACGGGAAAATAGTTTTTATTTGCATCCAAATAAAATGATTTTGAGGCCTTCATAATTAAATCAAAACTTTTATTTGCTGGAAGTAAAATATTTCACGGAGGGTGCAGATATAAAGCATGGTAAATATTTTAAATGTGCCTTCAAACATTAAGGTGAGCATTTTAAAATAGAAAGTGGAAAATAATATTGTTGGGAGTGTAAAGGTGAAATTAGATGCACAAGATAAAATATTTTGCACAAAAAAAAAAAGGCATAGGTAATATTTTAATAAAGTGAATAAAATATTCATTGTGTGATGTTTTCTTTGTTGAGGATGAGTTTTTACAAAGAACACCATTTTCACGCAACTGGATGAAAAATAAACAGAGAGCAGGTTGAAGATTCTTCAACAAGTAAAGGAAGTTATTGATCTATGGACCTAAATGTGCCAGGTGTCATCGAAAGATCTCCATTTAGGGTTTTGCACTTTCTTTAAGTGTAGATTTTATGTTCACTAAAAGGAGGTTGCACATTTTTTAGTTTTCACGAGAACATTTTTGTAACAGGGATTTAATGTATATTGCTAGTTTTTAGGTCTCTGGAGTAGTCTGAGTTTTGGAATGAAGAATGTAATTACAGCATAGTCATAATTGAATATAAATGACATCATTTTGGACTAATTGTCTCCATTGTTCACTTTGCATAAATCCTGAATATGAGTGATCAAAGATTGTTATTATTCAGCTTCTTGTTTTTCCATGTATGTTTATTTGATGTTATTACTCTCATACAAAGAATGAGTTAACTTGAAGTAACACGAATGAAGGTTTATGAAGCAGTGTACTAGGATTGCTAAGTATAACTAGTTTAGTTGTTGAATATCAATAGTCTAATGCATCATCTGATAGATATGATTATGAAAGATTGAATGTTGTGTTAGGTTTTAAATTACATGTTTAGATGACTCTGCCTTGGGATATAGCATTGGTATCTTAATGTTGCAGTTTCCTTAAACTGGTTGCAAGCAACTACAACTTTTAAATTAAATTTACTTCTTAGTCCCAGTTTGTTTATGTGTACTATAATTTAATGCTCTACATCTCTTAGTTTTGAATTAAACACTACTATGAAGGTCAACCAAACCTTTAGGGTACTATGCCATTCAAACAATTGAAGGAGAAAGATATGTTTAGAGTGTATTTGATACTTTAGCACACAAGTATCTATAAATACACTGATTGGGATTGCCCTTCCTGGTTTAACAAAGCCAGAAGTGTAGGAGATTCCAGTCCCTGACTGAATCTTGTTTGTTGGCCATATCAACCTGTTGAGTCTGAATATGAGAGAGTGACTACTCTTTAGGACTCATTGCATCTATTTATTTGGGAACCAACACTCTCGAGAGAGCATATCATCCTTATCATCATCCTTACTAGGATATACCTAGGGAATGTATCAGTTAATCAATCTTTTTTTTCTTTGAAACAATGCGATAGGGTACATTGTCTCAAAGAGGGGCAAAATGTAGATGCATAAAAATGTCCTCTTAATCATTTTTATCCATTACATATTTTAATTGATCATCTACATAATCATATCTCCATAAAACCATTAAAATATTATAAGCATTTATTCATAACCATAATCCATTTACATAATCATTTAGCCATTTATCCATTATTTATCAATTTGCATATTTCATTATCCCATTTCATAAATCATTAATTCATCCATTTCATTAATCATTAATATATAATAGCTTAAATACATTACACATGCATAATCATTATACTCATACATTAAATATTTCCATTCATCGTCATATTCATATGCATATATTTTATAAATCCATTAATTCATCCATTTGCACAAATCATTTCACTTTGATCATTTGTGTGATTATCCATTTGCATTAATCATTAAAATCCATTCATATATTTCATTAAATAATTTAAAATTCATAAATCAACTTCCATGGAATTAGCTCAAAATTGCACATTTTGATCTTCCAAACAAGAATCATGGCATAAATCACTCCACTCATTTCTCATTTCTCATTTTCACATTATGCATTCATCTATAAACCTCCTTCTCACTTTTTGGGAGACACATTTTTATTTTAAAATTCAATTTTCAATCTCTCTTCCACTCATCAAAGCTTCTTGTTGCACTTGTGCTCATAAAAATCTAAGAGCATCAAATGCATAAATCAAGAATCATGGTGAAATAGGAAAACAATGGAGCTGATTTTCCTTTGAATGCATTTATTTTAGTTTTGCATAGTTTAGTTTGCATTTTACATTTGTATTCATTTGGAAAGGATTTATTAATGATATGATAAAATTTTGATTTGAATTTATAGATTAAATCATTCATTTTTTCAGTTTTCAGCATATACACCAACTATCTTTACCAAGGAGATCAAGCCCACCAATGCACCAGATGCATGGTTGAAGCCCGACAGCCCATGAGAATAAAATAATAAGGAATAAAACAACACAAGTGCATGGGGAACAGTGGTGATCAACCCTTAATGATCAAACGACTAGTGTGAAAACCTAATTTTTCACATGCTGCAAAATTTAATTTAAAAAAATGGGGGCCACCTCTAGGCCAACAGGAACTTGACCCTTAAGAACAAAGGCTAAAGATTTAATTAATTATAATCAAGCCTAACCATATAAAAATTTGACGTTGAAAAGGATTAAGGTGACTGAACAACCTAAACTCAAGGGTCGGTGATCACCACGACTTCAATGGCATAAGAGGCAACTTGAACGACTGGATATTGGGAACAACAAGTCAGTTCAAAATTAGAATGGCTAAGGGGTTTTTTTTTGGACTCGTAGGTTAATTGTGAGGGATTTATGCAACACAAATCCCTAAAACAATGATGAAGAGCATAACCCTAAGCCAAAAGAGAGGGTCCTAGCCAAGTATTTGCAAGATAAAAATGGAATCCAAATTTTTTTTTTTGAGGGGTTCCATTATAACTAGTAGATTCAATGTGCTTACCACCCACCCACCCTTGCTCATACTTCATTTCAAACCATGTATGCTCAAAATCACCTTCAAGAAAATAACTTTATACCAAACCAGTATGCTTATCACAATAGTCAATCTCAAAATTTGGATAATTTGGGGATTGGTGACATCAAAAACATATTGTTGAACTGGACTCAGCAATTAGGTGAGATCAAGTGGCAACAACAGTTTGAGAAGCAGCAGTAGGAGTTGGCTTACCAGACTATCCAATGTCAACAAGAGCTAGAAATGAAAAAGAGACAATATGAGGAGAAGCTTGCACAAGAAGATATTGCAAAAGAGGAGAAAAAGAGGTTTTTGTTGGCTCCAATTCAAAGGTTGCAAACTCAATCAACTATTTATTTTCCAAATATTTTTTGAAGAAGAGGTTTCCAAGTTCAAAGTACCAAGCTTCAAGCAAGGTGAGTTTCCTAAGTCTCCTAAATTGAATATTCCAAGTTTTAGAAGGCCTCATCCATTGAAAGAACCTATACTTGAACAAGAATAGCCTATATGCCTTCAAGAGACAAAGCTAATCCATCAATTTTCCTTTTCAAGTCAACCTTCCTGTCCTTCTACTATCCATCTTTGTCCAAGTGGACCTATTGTTTACCAAGAGAGTTGGCCTAATGAGCAAATGAATGAGTTTTGTGAGGTAGAACAAGCAAGAGTTTTTTCTATTACTTCACTTGCACATGATAAGGAAAATGAAAAAAAAAGACCCGTTGCAAATTAATTATGAGAAAAACCAATTAGGACAGTAGGGTATTAAGGAAAAGATAAGTGTTGAACATGAGATGCTAACAAGTTCTTTAGATGAAATTCCTAGTTTTGTTGAACAAAGTAAGGATAAAGAAGAAATTTTGTTGTAAAATGGTGAAGTAATGACTGATTTATTCAATGAGCTTCCTAGTTTTGTTAATGAGGATGAAGAAATCATACTTGTACTAACACCATTCACAAGTTTTGAGCAACAGGATGATGAAAATCACTTTGGAAAGCTGTTGGTTCATTAAGAAGCAAGTGAAGACAGACTCATCTTAAGAAGTGAAATTATTCAAACTAAACAAGGAGGACTAGGGATATTTTGTCAAAGTAAATGCTTTGATGTCTTTAATAATCAATAATTCAATCATGAAGTTGAGATAGGACATGTTGTGCATAAGAAGGTTAATGAAGAGTTTGATGAAGACTTTTTCACAACCACAATAGAGGAGTTTAAATCTTGTTGATAAGGCAACACTTCTTAAATATGAAATTTGTGAACAACATAATGAAATGGAGAAAGAAGACATGATTTCTCTTGTAATACATGAGTTACTCCATTCCAATCAACATTGTGAAGTTGAAGTACTTCATAAGCAAGAAAGCAACAAGAAGAGTTCCAAGTTCTTCATTTCAAGAGGATGCCCTATTAAGCATATTGACAGGATGAGGCCAACAAAGAAATACCAATCATGTTTGCACCCACAAATGATTTTTCTATCCAAAATGGAGTTGAACATGAAGTTGTAGCAAAAGAAGCAAGGTTGCAGCTTACTTTTCCATTCTAGAACAGTAGTGTGCATACACAAGATGGAGAAGTAAGGGGTTTTGTCTATATTCTTCATGAAGTTTTGTACCTATTGATTGGATTTCTATCTATCCCTCATCTTTCTATAGCTATTCAAAATCGTATGAAGCATTACATGTTGACCAAGAAGGGTAGTTACTTCAAAGAACTGGTTAATGGTTTTGTTTGACCAAGTTTCATTGTTAGTTAGTTTAGTGTTGTGTAGTTTTCGCATACACGCCCCGCTGAAGGCAGGAACCCTATTTTTCTTTGGTTTTGGTGTCTTGGCCCTTTCATTTTTGAGGTTTTATCTTGCTATGGCACATGCTTAAATGTTTATTTTTATTTCCTAAGTGATTCCCCTAAGTTATTCATTGAAAATCCTAAGTTCTGGGTGAATTTTGAGTTTTTACCCTGGTTTGGGACTTTCCACCCAGGCCGGATTTTCTCGGATCCTACTCGGACTCCGGCTGAGCACTCTGGTAGGATATTTTCAGTCTTCATGGAATTCCATGTGGGCCGGATTTTTCTGAATTTCGTCTTCTCGTCAGGTTCCCAGATTTTCCTGGTTGTCTTGTCAGCGGCATTAATATTTTCGTATGAGCTTTGAACAATGTATTTAACCGACCTTGGAGGTATTTTATACCATTATGCTTATTGTTTTCCATCGATTGAGCTGCGGAGTGCATTCTTGTGAGTGTTGGATCTGATTTAGGGCATTGAGTTGGTGAAGTGTTCGATTTGAGTGGTGATTTCCTGTGCATTGTTGTTGTTGTCCTCACTGGGCACCTTTAAATTGGTATTTTTTGCCTCATTCAATTTATGCTATGTCAAATGGTATGTATTCAATTGCCTTGCTTTTAATTGATGATTGTGGATAATGCTTTGATGTTATAGAGTTTATTGGGGTTCAAATTCTTGAATGTTTGATCATTTCATGGCTAGGGTTGCATAATATTGTTTGATTTATAGTCTTCCAAGTGATTTTTGAGCTTGTTTGTTTCTTTGCATTATGAGGAGTCGTGCTTGAGAAGTTATGAGTAAACCCTAGTAAGGAATTAGCACTTGAAATGATTGAACCCTGAGCCTACTTGTGCATTAATGGCGGACTTGTTGGGTTTGGGCTTAGGGCATCATCGTTTAACTTTAGTCTACTTCCTAATTGGCCTAGAATTCTAGGAAAATCTATACAAGGCCCATACCAAGCTTGTCTCAAGCCTAGATTCTCAAAATTTATGATCTATCCATTAATCTAAGCGAAATCGTGATTCAGTGTCGCAGTTCGGGTTTCATCCTCATTCCGGGATTTTTCGTCTCTGGCAGATTTTCCCGATCTCCTTCAATTTCTCGGAATCTACATAGTTTTGGAGTTTTACCTTATCCACATATTTTTGTCGAGTCTGGATTTTCCCGAAATCCTTGGCTCTCAATTTTTTCCAAAATTTGCAAAGTGTCTCTACCTTCGCGGAAATCCGTCCCTAGTAGATTTTCCCAAAATCTGATGAAATATGAGGGAATTTGAAATAGCATGATGTGTTAATGGATGACTATGCATTTTATGATTATTTCATGCTATATTTAGATCTCACATGTTGTTTATTTATTAATAATGATTGGATTGAATTGCTAATAGGTGTTTTCATGATTATTCCATTGGAATCCGTCTGGCTCGAAATTCTCTGAAATTCCTCCCTGGCTTGGATTCCACGGATGGTCCTGCAACTAGAAGTTTAACATAATCATTCTATATGAGGTTTAATATGATTTGATGATGATTTTGATTTGTTAACCTTTGTTGGTGTGATCCTTATTATGTTCCCTTTGTCAAGTACAAGTTGAATCTAGCAAGGTAACAGCTAGAAAGGCTAAGGGCAACATGGAGGGATCTTCTATATCTGAGGCAAAAAGAATAAAGATGGACATCAAGAGAAAGATTACAGAGAGTAAGATCACTTCTATCTGGTTAGAAGTAACAGATACCAATGTTGGGCTATGGGACTATGAGGAGTTTAAGGGAAGAATGGCATCCCAGGATCTTCCTCTGGTAGCTAAGAGGATGTTAGAATCAGGATTGGCACATGTAGTTGGTTTCCCCTCCATGGTGCAGTGTTATGAGTTGGTCCTTGAGTGTGCCAGGCACTATGACAGAGATACACAGAGAATAATTGATCCTCAAGGGAGGATTGTGGCGAATCTCAACCCTGTCTCCATTGCTCAGACTTTTGATATGCCAGATAGATCTCATGTGGTGGTATTCAATATGGAAGTAGCCAAGGAGTACTATGAAGAATAGACTATCAAATCTCAATAGCTTATCAATTCCTGGTTGGAGAAGCCCAAATCTCATTATTCCAAACTTCCTAAGTATTTATTCAGGGCAAAATTCAAGGAGTATTATGATGCCATCACTCTTCTTAGCAGTGTGGTTGGATTGAAGAATGTTGGCACATTTAAGAATTGGATGTGCCATGTGATTGTGAGGATGGAATAGGAGAAGTTTGACTACCATTGGGCAAGTGTCATTAGCAGAATGATTCATGAATAGTTTTCCAATGTGCTGCAAACGAAGACCTTCACAATGACCTCGTACTTGGTCTATGCACTTGCAAGATTTCATCCATACAAGGGATTGAGTACCAAGGGAACCTTTGGACAGGATATTATCTATGAGGTCTACCCTCAGTTGCATTTGGGAAGCTCTAGCTATAGGAGGGTGAATGATGCATTCACCATGCATATCACTAGGTTGCTTTAGGGAGCAGAGCATGTGAGGATTTTTGACCAAGCTAAGGAGTTAACCAAGAAATATGGTGCTTGGTTCATTCAATTCCCAACCTTCTCATACATCCGGGTTGATGGTTGTCAACGGGCTCCATATAGGCTTCCAAGGTATCCCATTGATCATATCATACTTCTGGAAGTCACTTGACAGATATGTGACCTTGATGCCATCATCAAAAGAGACAAACATAAGACTGGTTTTGGTGGAGACTTCCCTTTGAGGATTAGAATTGGAGAGGCATGTCCTTCCATTGTTTCTGCCCAAGCTTCAGAAGAGGAGATGAGCACTCTTGGCTTATCCTTCCATTCCAAGCAGTCTAGATTTGATATCACAGGTGAAGCCCAAAAGAGGGCCAGTAGAGAGTGTAGTCACAAGGTTGATCTAGAGGACTACTGGGAAAATTGCAGTGATGAATATGAGGTAAGGAAGAAGAAGTTTTCTCGCCTTCCAATTGAGTCAATTTGTTTATATAATGTGAAGGCAGTTCTTGATCAACTTGAAGATGATGGAAACTTGAGCCAAGATCATGCTTATGAGGTAGTAAAGGATAGGCCGATTGGTGATGTGGACTAGTTAGAAGAAGAAAATATAGAATTGAATTAGTTAATGGATCTAGTCACCAAGTTCACCAGAATATGGCTAAAGCATAAACTATTGGAGTTGGAAAATGAAGGTGTATAGTGCACCTATGATTTAATGGGAGATTTGGACCGTCACTCTACTTTTGAAGAGTCAACTGAGCAGGATCCTAAGGGAAAGGTAAGCTGGATTCCCATAAAAGCAAGGTCCTGAGGTTGATGTCCCTGTGCCTAAAAGGAGAAGAGTCATAAGATTTTCAAAGAAGGAAAGCTCCAAGGTAGGAGAAGAAGAAGTTACTCCACCTGTGGTAAATATAGAGAGTTTAGAAGAGAAGGCATGGGTGTACACAAGGAAGTCTAGGACTCCTCCCAAGGATAGTGTGCCCAAGGCACACCTTCCTCCAATTGTTTCTCATGAGGAGTAACATGATGATGTTCCTTCCACCCATGAAGCTCAAAACAAACCAGGTGAATCTGAGAAGGTTGAAGATCATCCAGATATTGAAGGAGAGGAATTTCATGAGAGTGACCTTTACAGTGTAGAAGCAGAAGTTGAAAAGGTAATGTGGTCTCCCTTGGTTGCGTATGAGGTTTCACCTGTTAGAACTGAAGAGGTTAAATCTCCCCAAAGAGAAGAAGCTGAAAAGATTTCATCACCTGAGTAGAAAGAGGAACATGTTGAAGAAAAGGAGAGTAAGGTTGAAGAAGTCCCTGAGAAATAGAGTTTGGATAAGGAAGCACCTAAAGATCAACATGAGGAGGAGAAACCAAGCGAAGTGCAGTTGGAATCCACTATTCCAGAGTGGTTGGACAGGGAGATAAAGAGAAAACAAGTTGTTGTGGAAGACACTTCACCTAATTGGGATGAATTGTTGGCCAAGATTGGAAAGGACAAGGGTAAGAAGAAGGCCAAGGTCATCTCAAGGATTGAAAGAGATGAGGCGAGTAATAGAGTTGTCCACATTGCAACCCCTGCTCCGGATGAGAATAGAGATGAGGTATCTACAAAGGACTGTAATGTGTAGACTTTCAATTTAGGACCCACTTCTATTGAGCAGGACATTGAAGATTATCAGGGTTCTAGCACAGTGATCCTGGGGAGATTGAGGAAGGAAGTTCAAACTAAGCAGGAGTTGAAGAAGGAAAATGAAAAAATCAGGAAATGCTTGGAGAATCTAATGAAACCCTTGCAATCCATCAACCCCTCAGCTTCTACTGCAAATCCCTTACCCCAAGAAACTATCAATGAGCTTGAGAGGATGAGGGCTTCCACTCTTGCTACTAAAAATTGGCTGCAAGGGGTGCAAAAAAAAGGAAATGATGCTATCAGGGACATTCTATCATTTGGAAAGGATGCTATGAGAGCAATTGATTGGTTGAAAGAAGTATTGGCTCAGAATAAAGAAGATACAGATCTCATACTACAAAAAACTAAAACAATCATGGAGTATATCGAGGATAAGATTATAAATGATAAAATTCTTCCTTCCTCCAGAGTTTATGAACCTTGGGAGTGGTTTGAAGCATTGCAGATTAGGCAAAAGGTTTTGAAAAAGATATACAAGAAGAGGAGGCAAATTGATGATACCCTAGCTAGTGTCTATAATGGCTACATTGCTTTCTTTGAGATTATGACAGGGAGAAGAAAGATCGCCCCTAAATATTTGAGTTTGGAATAGTTGAGAAAGTGGTGGCATGATGTTTATACTCCAGTCAGTGATGATTATGTTACTGAACACCAGTTAGATGATGCGGCCACCTACATTGTTGTTATCGATAAATATTTAACATATAAGGTTGAGTGGGATAAGTTGGTGATACAATCAAGGGAATAAATTGCATCAATTGAGAGGCGACTTAAGGTTTTTCCTTTACCACCTGTGGCCGACTTGGATAAGGTGCTTTTGAAGGTGCATGAAATGTTGGATTGGAATAAAAACAAAGGGGAAGGTAGTTAATGATGGGCTACATCGAGATTTGTGCTTCCCTATTATTTTGACATGCATTGGTTCGAGCTGCATTGGAGATCTCAGGCTGACCCTGATGAAGTTTGTGCATTTAATGCATATTTATCTCATTTTGAATTTCTCTTAGCTGACTTGTTGTGCCTAATTATTATTGTAAAACCCTATCTAGGCTGACATGTTTTGGGGATTCTATAAATATGTCATTTTGCCTCATTTGTAAGGGCTAGACATAAATATAGATATAGATAAATAGAGAGACAGTTAGAGCAAGGATTAACAAGTAGTGTTCTCAAGCAAATATTGTAACAAAAAGCTGGAATTGTTGCTACAGTGGATAATTTGATGTAAGTAATGACATTGTGATTTGGTGCCATACTTGTGTTCTCCTTATCTTGCATGGTTCTTGTTATTCTATCTTTAGAATTTCTTTGAGGAAAGTTGATATTTAGATTAGATTTGGTTCAATGATGTTTATGGTTTGATATTTTAAGTGTTGCAGCAATCCCTGGTCCATACTTTTCGCAACCAACTGATTGTTAGTTGCTTTGCAAAGTTAGCCTGGACCTTTATATTCATTGTGCTTAGTTCAATTGTGAGGGTTTATTCATTTCAATTGCAATAGGGTTGTTTGAATGAATGTTCATGATCTAAAAATATTAACACTTTAGAAGATTGCACTATATTTGTAGATTCGTTTGAGTCAAGTAGAAATCAATTTCGAGGGATTGGTCCATTTCAAGTGTTTTATCATTTGCATTGTTAATCTTAGGTTTTATACTAAGTTTAGAAATCTCTTTGAAACCCTTATCTTTTGTTATTCCTTTGATTATTGGATTAAATTTAGGATTGAAGTATCATTATACTGCTAAATCTGATAAATTGAGATTCAGTATTTTGCTTGTAGTAAGGTCCCATTGTGATTACCAACATTTTCACATTTATCACTGAGTTTTTTATGCATTTTCAAGACCTGACATTAGAGACCTTGGGGTTATGTCTTAAGGCTTGCCAATAGAGATTTACCTTTCAAGAGAGATAGGATATTATATTCTATTTGGGTTGTTGCTATGCAGAAAACATCACCAACATCTAGGAGTAGTTTAGTTTTCCATTCCAAAAACTCTTGTAGTGCACATTTTTTGTCAAGTTCTTTTTCCTCCAAGTGCAGGTTGCACATTTGTTTCCAAACTGAGTTAGTTTAAAGTAGTGATTTCAGTTTGATTTCCTAGTTTTTGGGTGTCTTGCAGCTATTGTCAGGTCTAGTTTTGAGTTTCTTTAGGTCTCTTGATGACTCCATGCCTAATAGATGGTTAAGGAAGCTGGTCTTCCATGTTTTATTAGACAAAAAATCTGTAGAGGTCACCAAAAATGTTAGCATATTTCTACCTTTGGCTTAAAATCAGCCTTAATAGATTGCTCATGGTTATTTATTGGGTCTTTCAAAGATAAAATTATTAATACCTTAGATACATTGTTTCCTTTTAAATGTGATTTGGCATTTGATGAGGGTTTCTAAAAAGCTTAAATTTTTCAACCAACAAGGATCTAAAATGTTACGTGCAAATTTTTTGAATGAAATTTAGTTTGCTAGTCCCTTGAATTTGTCAAATGGTATTATCTTGTCAAAGTGTCAAAAGAAAGCCTTAGAAAGGGGCAAGAGCATGATGCATAATGAAGGGAAGTCATTTCACCAATAATATCAAGTTTTTTCTTTGAATGTCAATTTTTTTAGGGTTTCGAGAGCTTCTACAGGCTGCTATAGCGGCCATGACAATTTTGAGGAAAACATGGATCTATAAATTATGGAGATGGTTGAAAGAATCTTAGAAGTCTCGGTTTCTCTCCTATCCAAAAGCATGAAATGTGGGTTCCTTTATTGTTTTAGTTTTGACCTTTGAAGGCATTGAAGAGGTATTGATCTTGTTTGATGTGCATATGCTATGTTGTTGTCCTGTTAAGGAACATTAGAGAGATTGGTTAGAAGAAAATGGCATGTTGAGATCAGAAGATTTCAAGTTAATGACACATTAAACAAAAAAATAGAGCTTATTGTCCCTGTCGAGTCCACGTTGCAACACAAGAAGGAAGATACATGGCTCATATTATGGAGAGGTAGAAGTTTTGGGGCATTTCATCAAACTACTTCCACATGCCCAAATGCCTTAAAGTTGAAGTCTCTATGTGGTTGTAATTCCACTATCCTCTAGGTATGATTTATGACACTAAAATCTTTGGAAGGTTTTTCTTGTAGAGACATTCATGCTGTTAATCCTAGAAGCACAGTAAAAATATTCAATATTTTTCATGGATATAAAGGAAAACTATTAACACTATTATAGCGTTAGTCATGTTGAATGAAGGATAAATAATGGAGAAACTATGGGTTGATATGAAAAATAGGAAAAGGAGTGCATTCATGAAGAAGACAAGGAAGACAATCCTCTTTGACTAATATTTATTGATTTAGAAAGTTGATTATGCAAAGTTTGTAAAGAGGATCCAAGGGTTCAAATTTTCTCAAAACATATGACAATCAAAGTGTTATGAAAGTTTGAAAATTTAAGTGCTATGACTATGTGATCTATTGATTATAAATTGACCTTATTTTTAAAAAAAATAATAATGTAAATTCATATGAATAAGACCAAGGTTTTCAAGGGTATTATAATCTTAGCATTGAAAGATAAGTCATGGTTATTGAGGACAATCCTCTCAAGGTTTTAAAGAATGGTAGAATTCAAAATTCTGAGGTCACAGAGCATATGATGATAAAAGGAGGTAAAGAAAGGACCTTTTGTTTCTTAAAGTGCATGATTTATAGTGAACAATGCATAAATGGTATCACTCAAAACCTAGAAGCTATGAAAAAAACATAGAAGTCTCAAATTGTTGTTGTAGAACCCCAATCCTAGACCTGCACAAACATCACAAACAAACACAATATTAGATCAAATGCAAGTAAGAACCAAGATTCCCCATGAAATTCATTTACAATACTCAAATAGGAAAGAAATTGAATAACAAAGCAAATAAAGTAATTGAAATCCTATTTAAACATGCAAACTCTGAATCCCATGGGGGAATTGGTGCCAATTTGATGTGGAAATTGGCCTTTTCCCAACTCCTATGCAAGCTTGATGAAGATTTGTGGATGATTGAAGCTCCTTGATGAAATTTTGGCATAAAATTGCTATGAAACCATGAAAATGATGAACACTTGATATGAAATGGATAAAATTAGATCTCAATGTGAAGAGAGTAACTTTGCTCTAACATGTGGATCCCAAATGAGAAGAAAAGCCTTCTATTTATAGAAAGACAAGATTGAGAAATGAGCAAAATGGAGCAATGTTGGATCATTCAACATCCAATGGGCAAGTGCCACTTGTCAAGATGTGAATGGAGGAAGCTTGAGCACATTTTGATGAATGTGCACAATAAATGATAGTAGGTGGAATTTCAAATTTGTGAAAAGACTTTTTGGAGGGAGAAAAGAATGAATTAAATGCCACTTGGCTCAATGCACAAGGACATGAAAGAGTGTTAAATGCTTTCTTGGAAGGACAAACCCACTTGGGGAGATTTTCAAAATTGAAGGAATATTCCCCTAAAGCTTCCATGTTGAAGGAAAATATAGATTTAATAAATCATTTAAATGTATTTTCATGTGCAAGTGGAAAAATCTAGAGGATTTAGGTGATTAGGATTAATTTAATCAGGATTTGATTAATTTAATGAGGGATTAAATGATGTGACAATTTGATTTAAATCAAAGTTGAGAAGAATATGATTTAGATTTAATTAAATAAAAAAAATGATTTTTTTAATTAAAGAGGGGTAATGTTAGATTAAATTAAAAAAGGTTTAATTTATTTAATTTAATAGGATGACTTTAGAGATTTAATCAAATAAAATGAATTATTTAATTAAATAGAGACTAGAGGGTTAAGTAAATAACATTGATTTATTTAATTAACAAGAAGGGATGACTTAATTAGATAGATTGGTTTATTCAATTAGGAGATGAAAGGTGATGAAAAGATAAGATGATTCATGACGAAATGATGTTAGTAAATCAAGATGAAGTATGTCGATATATTTTCCATGTCTACATTTTGCTCCTCTTTGAAGAAAAGTACTCGCTACGTTGGTTCAAAGAATAAACTGTTTTGATCAAAAGGTCAAAAAAAATTTGATTTTCAAAATTTCCCTATTGTTTCCCTGGTGAGAGAAAACATGCCGATATAGTACCCCCTCGAGAGATCAGATGAAAATTTGGGTTTTTGGGTGATCTCGCGAAAAAGAGGAGAAGGTGCCTGATGGGTCCAAAAAAGCTCTAGGATGCCAAAATGTAAAAAATGGGAAAAAATGATGCAAAACAACCCTTGGTTGGGCGAAAATGGGATCAGGGGACCAAAACCCTAGCTGGACGGCTAAATGGGGTCAAAAAACCCTATTTTTTAGGCTTAAATAGGCCTCGAGGGGCCACTTCCAATTCATTTACATGTCACATAGCCTTTTGAGATTTTGCACCTTCGAGCTCTAACCCCTTCGAGAGATGGCGCAACAACTTCCTCGACATATTTTGGATCGAGTACGCATGTACCAGAGGTTGCTTGGCATTGGACCACGAGTGAGTCAACTTGACTTGACCTCATTTTTTGATTTACGTGCACATTTATTAGCTTAGGAGTTTAGTTTTTGCTCAATGGTCCAATATTGTGCCACTTGAAAGTTTGTTTTGGCACTACACAACCTCAAACTATGCTTCAGTTGCGAATAGTGACATTGCAGCACAATTTGGAGTTTAGATTCAAACTCCAAATTAAATGACATATGTATAGTGCACCACGGTGGGCCATTTTTGGAAATTTAGGTTTAGGGTTGCACTTGAAACTGCACAGCGGTGGTGGAGTTTGAGAGTTTAGGGGCCCTAGTGGTGCATTTTGGAACTTTCAAACTACACTGCACCTGTAAACAATGATGCATATGTTTTTTTAGGCATGCCGATGTGAATCAGGATCACAATATTTTATGAAACTTAATGTGGTGGCTTTCCTAATGTAGGAGGAGGTAGAGATACTTCATTCACATGAGTGCAGATTCTCCATTCTCAACAGATTGGTCGAGATGCATGAGTGACTATAAGAGCACTTGGGGGAGATTGGCCTCTGGTACATTGCATATGCACCACCAGTGAGGACTCACTTGGGCATGATGATAGCACTCACTGAGCGATGGAACAACGAGACATCCTCCTTCCACCTTCTGACAGCGAGACCATAGTCACACTGGAGGACGTGTGGTGCATACTTAGACTACCCATCCATGGAGAGCACATGATATATGATGTGGATGTCAGGAGGGAGGCCTGCTATGATGTGATGGGCCTTAATGAGATTGTCTTTTGTGAGGGCCAAATCGAGCTGGAGTGTTACAGGCTCACTATATCTCCTTTCTGCTTGGTTGTAGCAGTGATTATTTTAGGTCTCATTGCCCTAGATCGGCAGGGCCAATATTTCAGTCCTAGATGGGGGCTCACTTGGGAGTAGATGATCTGGTTATGGGTATGTATTGTGTGGGGGCTTGTACTATTGGCCTCATTGTACCAAGATTTACATGAGTTTGTATATGGCGAAGGCAGAGCCATCAGGGCTGGCGTTACACTCCTCCATATTTGGGCCTGGGAGCACATCGACGTACTTCGCCTAAGAGTTATTGTAGTTGATATGGAGCCAAACGATCTAGTTTTTTAGAGATACCGAGGAGGCATTCAGTTTACATTTACAAGACAGGTTAGAATTCCCCTCTAGAGGAAAGTTCTAGATGACATGGGAGCTTTCACATGGCGGACATATCTTGGATGGCCCACATGGTATGATGATGTGCAACAACTCTTCTTTGCTCAACATGACAAACTTATGTAGGGAGGGGAGCACATGATGATAGAGAGATACCTGCCAAGTAGAGTACAGAGCTAGTTTTGGGAGCCCTAAGATAGGCCTGATGACCAGTATGTGGCGATATTCATGCATACTATGAGGGAGTCCTCATGGGGCCATTACATTCCAGCATAGGAGGTGATTGATTCATTCAGGTAGTTGGTGGCTAGGTTGTGGCCATATGATCAGGGTCAGGTCGGCATTGGTACCACTCAGGCTTATAGAGATTGGTTTTGGCCACCCCTCAGATTGATAGTTCCAGGTACACCATCGGCACGACATAGGGTTGGAGGAAGAGGAGCAAGGTGAGGTTGGGGTCAGGGGGGTCGAGGGGACAGAGATGGAGATGAGGATAGGGACTGGGGAGGAGATGGGTGACCTCATCAACCAAATCAAGGCAGGGGCCAGCAAGATCAGCAACTAGATCAACAGCTGGACCAGCTGAGGTAGGATGCCTCTCGACAGGATTAGGACTAGGGACAACAAGATAGGTAGCCAAATTAGTAGCCACCAAGAGATCGAGGACCTCCACCACCACCTAATTAGAGAGATGACTAGTTACAACAACTACAGGCTTAGGTTGGAGGGCTACAGGGATAGGTTGTTGCCTTGATGGTAGAGAGGGACCAGCTGAGATAGGAGAGAGATCAATTTGTCCAACAAAGGAAAGTTATAGACCTTAGGGCTACTTAGGAGATGGGCTGCCATAAGCAGCGTGAGAGCATGTCTGCCTCTTCCTCCTAGAGTTTAGTGTCGTTACAATCATACAGGGAGGTGATCAGAGAGGCTGACTATTACAGGGTTCATTACCATTAGGTCATGCCTTGAGCATCCTAGGTCCTAGACTTTTTATAGCAGATAGGATATAAAGCCCCTTAGGACCATGGAGAGAGACAACCTAGAGAGGGCGATGGCAACCAATAGGGTTAGAGCATTCTTTGATCAGAGACGCGGTTCTTTTGTGCCCCATGGGCATTTGTACTTTATGTATTTGATACACACTTGATCCAGATTTTGTACCATGATAGTATATTATTTGATGATAAATATGAGATGTGATGATTCGATGATGTGTCCTACTCTATTTTATGCATTATGGATGGATTTTATTTCTATATGCGATGTCATGATCCTATCTTATGTATGTTGTTATGAGATGACTCTATATGTTACCTATGTGATGTTGATGCTATGTGATGTATGACTTTATGATGTGATGCAATGATTGTATGGATGCATTTTTCTTTTTCAGTATCTTTTCTTATGCACTTTTTATGATGATGTATGGAAAATTGAAAATGTTATCATATGCAAATGCTTAGACTAACAAATCTATATTATGCACTTAATGGATGATGATGAGATGTATGGGATGTAATCTTTTCTTTTCATTACTTTTCTTATATATGATATGACGATGCACTTATGATGTTATGATGATGATATGATGTAGTGATGTATTTAATGATGTATGGAATGATGTATGATTTTTATGATATGATTCCTATGTTATGATAATGCAAATGGATGATATGTATGCATATGATGTGATGGATGTTAATACTGCCTATGTATATGATGTACATGATATGACCTTTATGATTATGCAATGGACGTTTTATGAGGTATGTGATATGAGTTATATAATGCATATGGGATGGTTATTTTTATGCTTATATAATGAATGCATATGTATGCTTTATAAGATGCTTAGAATAACCAATCTATATTATGAAATGATGCAAATGTAATGCAGGTGATATGATAAATGCTTTCTATAAGATATGGTATGCGTTATGTAGTATGTTGATGGTTTATGGATGCAAGATGGATGCATTGGCGATAATGATTTGTGATTAACTGCCATGGTACCATGTTAGCGCGGAAAGAAGATAGAAGAAAGCAAGAGACTCCAACAAGTCACGAGATGATAATGATGATTATTTTCTTACCAAGGAGTAGGGATTTTGAAAAGGACCAATTACCTTATGTTTGATAATACACATAGGTACAATGCATCAAGTTATGAAGAACCAGGATGGTGTTGCACCTAGTGTGATGGAATTTGACTTGACAATTAGATAGGAGTACCCTTGTTCACACCTGGCATACAAAACCTCATTCAAAATGTAGTTCAAATATTCTAGACATCTCAGACCAAAACATAGAAAGGCAAGCCTTCCCATGTGGTAAAAAAGATACCTAAAACATCCTCCCTACACCCAAACAAAGCAAGCATGACCAAGGTTATATTACAAGAATATCCATCAAGCACAACAAATAAAAATATTATAATCGTTGCCCCATTTCTTTCTCTCTAAATCCCTTCATTTAGGACATCATCGAGATGTCATGGAAATGAGCGCAATAAGATAAGCCAAAAGAAAAAGATAAAGCAAATGAACAAGATGTTGTTCAATACCACTAGCCAAGACTAAACTACAGTGATGTCTGATGTTGATGTCCATTGTAGGAAGGATGCATCCTAGGACATGACAATATCAAATGATTGATTTGGGACTGATTGGATGATAAGCTATTGATATGAAGAGTTGACTAACTTGTTTATGTACTGACCTAGACTTGAGACCCTGACGTTTGAGTTTTCACTTGTAGACTACTAGACTTGTTTCTGACTGTTTCACCAAAGGTTGGGGATGATGATTGATTTATTGTGAGTGATGTTTATTGCGGGTGAAAGCGAGATGGGACAGATGGATTTTTTCAAATATTTGGATGTTTTTGGAGTTTTTTTAATGTTTTGAGGTTGTTTTTGGTTTTTGTTTTTTGAATTTTTGAATGTTTTGGGGTTCTTTGAGATTTTGACTAAAGACCTAACCTAAAGACCTATCCTAGGGGCCTTGAGGGTTGATCAATAGATTATCCTTTCCTATGTTATATATGCAAATACCACTTAGTTTGACTGACATAGACTCGATTATTGATGAGATATGAATAAATGGATTGCCAGTTTATTATGATGGACTCCTAAAGGACTGACCTAAGTGTCTCGGGGGATAATCAAAGATAATCCTTGCCTATATTCAAAGCTCAGAGATGACATAGTTCGACAAGACGACTCTATTTTTGACTTTTTTTATTGACTTTTGACCTTTTTTGGGATTTTGATACGTTTTTGGATTTTTTGATTTTATGAATGTTTTTGGATTTTTTGATTTTCCAATGTTTTTAGATTTTTTATTTTCTGATGTTTTTGAATTTTTTGATTTTTTGATATTTTTGGATTTTCTAATTTTTGGATTTCAAGAATACACGAATCCAATCTAAAGAGCACATGCCCCCAACGTGATGTAATAGACTACTCTGATATAGGTAGAACAAACTGACCTTGAGAACGGACCAAGTAGTACTAGGAGGGATCATGACACGAACACAAGACGAAACTATGATGCAAATGTGGATGGGTGATGGATGGAGATATGAAATGCGATAGATGATGTAAGCGTAATGGATGGATGATGCAAAATAATCCATGGAGATCCTAGTGGATGGAAAGTGCTTATTTACACAAGGCCCCTATTTTCCAAGTTTTCATCAAGGTACTTGCCCAAAGTGCCACCGAAGTGGTTTTCACTAGAGGATGATTTTTTTCTCTTTACTATTTTTAATCCTTTTTCTTTTTTTTTTTGGATTTTTTTTTTGTCACCAAGACACCTGTTTGCTAGGTTTTCATCAGGGTGGCTATTTTTTCAAGACATTTTCTGATTTTTTGTATTTTTCGTTCTATACCTTGCAAGATTTAGGCATAAAACTTTTTGAGATGGGAGCTAATCATGGGCTCCTATAGAGGCTCACCTTCCAGTGTTGATGATTGATATGCCCTTGACTTGTAACTTGTTGTGGTGACAAATGGTCCCAACCAGTTGGGTTCAAATTTTCCTTTTCCATTTGGGTTTGGGACATTCCTTTGGTTCTCCTTTAGCAGAAGTTCTCTAACCTAGAAGGTCCTTCTCCTAATCTTCTTGTTATAGTTCTATTTGAGGAGGTTTTGGAATACTTGTAGATGGTTCAAGGACTCCATCCATCATTTGTCTAGTAGTTCTAGCTCATTTAGTATTGACAAATGATATTCCTCATCCGTGATGAGATTTTGCAATGATATTCTTAGTGATGGGAGCTCGATCTCGATGGGTAATATGGCCTCTGATCCATAGACCAGGGCAAAGGGGGTGGCACCTATGGGTGTGCAAATACTAGTTTGATAGGCCCAAAGGGTAGGATTTAGTTGGAGATTCCAATCACATCTAGCTTCATTGACAATTTTCTTGAGGATTTTTAGAATGGTCTTGTTTGTAGCCTTAGCTTGGTCATTTCCTTGGGGATAATACTGGGTGGAAAAGCGATGTTGGATTTTAAATTTATAGCATAGGTCACGAACATCTTGATTTTTGAATGGTGTCCCATTATCTAAGATAATGGCTTATGGGACACCGTAGCGGCATATTAAATAGTTCAGGATGAACTTTGATCTTTGCTTTCCAGTAATGTAAGTCATGGGTATGGCTTCCACCCACTTTGTGAAGTACTCAGTGGCGGTAATGATAAACTTGTGACCACTAGATGAGGTGGGGGTGATTTTTCCAATGAGATCAATCCCCCACTATAAAAAGGGCGAAGGTGTGACAATAGGATGGAGCTCTTGAGCTAGTGTATGGATGAGGTCCCCATGCTGTTGACATTTTAGACACCTTCTGACATAGTTATGTGCTTCTCTTTCCATAGTAGGCAAATAATACACTATCCTCAGCAATTTCTTGGCCAAGGTCATATCACTCGAGTGTGAACCACATATGTCGTTATCTACCTCGGTTAAGGCTATCAATACCTCGTCGGCATTTAAGCAAGGTAATAGGGTTCCCTCAATGCTTCTTCGGTAAAGGGTATCTCCTAGGATGACAAAATGGGATGCTTTCTTGACAAAGGTTTTCTTAAGGTTTAAGGTTATATTAGCTAGGAGGACTCCTATTCTTAGATAATTGTATATATTGTGGTACCAAGGATCACCGAGACTAATGATTTTGTACACAAATTCTTACTCGGGTACCTTGAATGGAGGCACGAGAAGCTGCTCTACCAGGAATTCATGATTTGGGACATTGCAAGGGATATCCAATAGGGATCCAATTGTCACCATGGCATCTACCACTCTGTTGTTTGCTCTAGGTATCTACTTGAATGTGATCTCAATGAACGAATCCTTAAGACTTTCCACCAATTTCTTGTACGGAGTTAGCTTATCATCCTTAGTATGATATTCACCATTCACTTGATTGATTATGAGCTATGAATCTCCATATACCTTGAGGGCCATGATATACCACTGCACTGCTATTCTGAGTCCTATGGTTAGAGCCTCATATTTTGCGATATTGTTTGTGCAGGGAAATGCCAATTTGTAGGATCTTGGTATGCAGTATCCTTGTGGAGTGATGAAAAGGACCCCAGCTCCCAATTTTTTTTGTGTGTAGGAGCCATCAAAGTACAAATTCCAGTGTTCTATGTTCAAGTTGAAGATGGATTCATCAGGGAACTCTAAAATTAGCGGATTCTCTAAATACATTGGCACTTCTACTAATTGGTCTACAATAGCTTGTCCCTTGATGGCATTATGTTCAATGTACTCAATGTCATATTCTGATAGGATCATGGCCCACTTGGCCATCCTCCCTATGAGCATTTCTTTGGAAAGTAGATACTTGAGTGGGTCGATCTTTGCAATGAGTTTGATTTTGTGTGTTAACATGTAGTGTCTAAACTTCTTTGAGGAAAACACCACTGCTAGACAAGATTTTTTGATGAAGGAATAATTTAACTCATGCCCTACCATGGTCTGACTGATGTAGTAGATAGCCCTCTTTGTTCCCTTTTCATTGTATTGAGCTAGGAGAGCACTAGGAGTTGTTGTTGCTGACATGTAGAGGATTAGAGGCTTTCCTAGGATTGGTGGAATAAGCACTGGAGGTGTGAGTAAATACTCTTTGATTTTGTTAAAGGCTTTATTTCACTTGTCGTCCCATTTGTACACTATCCCCTTGTGGAGTAGGTGAGAATATGGGACCGACTTGTTTGCTAGCTGAGCTATGAATCGATATATTGATTGGAGCCTGCCTTGTAGGACTCTTAGCTACTTCAAAGTATTAGGTTCCTCCATCTTGAGGATTTCTTTTACCTTAGCGGGATCTTTTTCAATCCCTCTCATGGATAGGATGTATCCCAATAGCTTCCCCAATTATACGCCAAATACGCATTTCTTTGGATTAAGGTGGACCTTGTATTCCTCAAGTCTGTCAAAGATGGCACTCAATTATGCTATGTGGTCCCTTCTCTTTTTGTATTTTTCCAATATGTCATCAACATAATCCTCCACAATCTTATGGATCACATCATGAAAGATTAATGTCATGGCCCTCTGATATGTTTCTCCAACATTCTTTAGGCCAAATGGCATCATGTTCTAGCAATATGTCCCCCATGGACAAGTAAAATTTGTTTTGTGTTGGTCTTCTTTGGTTATCATGATTTGGTTATACCCAGAGAATCCATCCATCAGTGAAAGCATCTCATGTCTCGTGGTCATATCTACAATCATATCAATGTTGGGAAGTGGGAAGTCATCTTTGCAACATGCCTTGTTGAGGTCTCTAAAATTTGTGCATATACAGATGCCCCAATCAGGCTTTGAAACAGGTACCATATTTGATACCCACTTTAGATAGTCGATTGGTCATATGAACCTTGCATCAAGTAGCTTCTTCAATTCCATTTTAACCAACAAGGCTATCTAGGGATGCATTTTCCTGAGCATTTGTCTAATAGGCTTTGCTTCGGGGTAAATTGCTAGATGGTGGACCAAAATCTATGGATCAAGCTCGGGAATGTTGGCATAGCTCCATGCAAAGTTGACCTTTCTCTCCCTTAAGAAAGCAACTAGGAGCTCCTATTCTTTTGACATCATTGATTCAACATAAAATGTGATATGCAAAGTTTCCTCTATTCCTAAGTTGACTGGGTTGTACCTCTCGACTAGAACTGTTGACCTTTCCTGATGTGGAGAACTGAGAGGAAGATTGAATCCTTCATCCTCGGGCACCTCAGAGAGGTTTTCACCATTGGATACGTCCTTTATTTTTACTGTTTTTGGTTTAGAGAGTGCCACAGTGTGGTTTTCACTCAAAGACCTTGAGATTATTCTCAAATTTTTTCTTTTGTGACTAAAGGATTCAATCATTTCCCCATAATAGGCATGTGTGTTCAGAATGATATCAAACCGAGCCTTGTGATCCCCATACAATACCGTGTTCCACAGTCCCATGAATTCCAAGAGAGCCTCATCATTTTCAAAAGTGTCCAAAATTGGCAGTCCTCGTTGGTTGTAATTGATGAGCTGGGGGTAGACTAGGTTGATTTCATGGGTTTGATGCTCGTTGGTCTCAAAAGACAAGGTACTAATTATGAGTAGGGAGGTGTCTTCAAAAATAATAGGAAAATAAGTTATGGGGTCCTCGTCACTACTATACACATTAGTTATGTCGGTGAAATTGTCTAAAGGAAAACCTGTGGATATGGGTAATTGAAGGGTGGCCACTAATAGTTGAGGAGTTTTGACTTTCTTAACCGAAGGATTTTGACCACATATGGTTATACTCAGAGGGGTACATCTGAGGCCAAGATTTCTCATTCGTGTCTCAGGAATGATGGGTACTAGAAGTTCGTTGTCATTTTTTCCAAGCATCTGGTTTCTGTCATAGCCCATGGTGAGCATCATATGTAAGCCTTTACTACTATCATCTATAGGTAGGTTAGTTGTTGGTTTGTTGTCTTGGTACAGGAGATTTGATGGGTCCTCCTCTATTACTTCCCTACCTAGGTCTCCCCAACTCCTAAAGCTAGAGGAGCCTGCTATGAATGTTTGGGATGAGGAAGCATTATTTGTCAGTGGTTGTCCTTGTGAACTAGGAGATTGTGGTAACTCTCCTACAACAAAATAATTTTTTGGAATTGCATAATCTCCACACACATTGTTCTAGATAATGACCTTGATATTGAAGATGGTAGGGATGGCAGGTGTCTCTCTCATAGAAGTGGATGCAAGAGTAGCTAGATCAATGAACGGAGTTGAGGGGCCCTCATCATTCTTAGGCACTTGGAAGATTTTGTAATATTTGACTTCCAAATTTTTGCAATAGTAAAAGGGGTCAGGATCCCCATGGACAATGACCTCTTGACCTTGGTATGGAAACTTTACACATTGGTGGAAGGTGGAAGCTACAACTTGCATCCCATGAATCTAAGGATGTCCCAAGAGAATATTATAAGGCAATTCCAAGTCAAGAACTTGACATGTTGTTTCCATGATGGCCGACCCTACTTGAATAGGGAGTTGGATTGTGCCCTGAGACACTCTTTCTTGATCGTTGTAGGCTTTGATGGTTATTCCTTTTCCTTTTTCAACAACATCTTCAGAGAAGCCCAAGCTTTTTATTAATTTAAGGGTGCATATGTTCAACCTTGCAGCTCCATCTACCAGGACCCTCTTGACCTTTTTTTTATGGACGTAAACCTCAAGATGAAGTGCGAAGTTGTGAGATGGTTGTGTCAGGAGATCCTATTCTAAAAATTTTAGAAGGTGATGCGTAGTGAGGTGTGAGACCATAGTTTGGAATTGTTCTACATCAAGATCAGTGGGGATGGAAGATGAGGCCAAGGCTTCTTCAAGGATCTTTTTGTGGGCTGCTAATATTTTCAACAACTCCATGATGGAGAATTGTGCTAGGGTTCTTTCTAATTGGTCGAGGACATTATAGCCACTAGGAACGGATATTGGATTGGAAATGGATGCTCTAGGAGGCTGAGATGGCCTTGCAATGGTAACTTTTCCTCCTCTTGTGGTGACTCCACAATCATCTTGGGCTCCTTTGATGGTGATAACAGTGCAATACTCATCTAAGGATGCAATGACATGGTTGTATACATGATTCACACTTTTGAATGCACCCTTTCCCTTATCATTGTTGTTGTTCCCTTTGTTGTTATGATTGGGCATCAGATTCGTGTAGATCTTGAAATTTTGATTTCCTACCGGTTGTTCCACATTTATGATTTTGTCATCAATGAGGTCTTGGATCAAGTTTTTCAACCTCATACAATTGGCAGTTGTGTGTCCCTTGATTTTGTGGAAATCACAAAGGTGATTTTCATTGTACCATGGTGGTTTCACCAAGGGCTCTTGATAGTTGTTATAGGTTGGGATTGTGATGATTTTTTCCTCCACTGGTCTCTTCATGATGGATTCAGCTAATTCCCCAAGGGTTGTTTACTTCCGCTTGGGGGATTTTTTGTTTCACTAGGGTGGCCCCCTTTGATCATTCACATTGTTGACTATTTGATTGTTCGGCTGTTGAGTCACGATGTTAGCTTGTCAATTTTTCTAATTGTTGTTTTGGGGTTGTTGTTGGGGTGCTGGTGTGTTTTGTCAAGGAGCACTGATGAAAATTTTGGTGTCAAAAATACCATAGTTGGTAATGTTTATGTTTTTCAACCATGTATGAGGTTTGTTGTTATAGTCGGTGGATGGGCGATTATTTTTTTGTTCAGGATATGTAGGTGTCCCCCCTTGTGCAATAAGGGGTCATTCAATGTTAAGCACCTTGGAGATTAATTGGTCGTATGTGATGATACCTTGCACCTTGAGATGGAATGCCAAGGCTCCTTTGAGATTGGAAATAATGGTGCAAACTTGTTCTTCTAGCATGACCCATTTTCTCCTATCGGCCTTGGATCACCATCATTGTAGGAAGGAAGAAAATGATTCTTTTTTACCTTGTTTAAGAGTCGATAGTTCCTCTAGACTAACATCCATATTGAATGCATATTTTTTTATGAATGCATCTACTATCTCCCAGAACTTCTTGATGCCTAGAGGGAGGTGAGAGAACCACTCCATGGCTTGGCCAGCCAAACTTCTAGGAAATAGCCACATCAGTTATGTATCATCATATGTGACTTCCATGAAATGTACTTGGAATTCCCTGTTGTGATCTTTAGGGTTTCCCATCCCATGGTATTTATCAAATTTGGGGGTCTCAAATCCCTTAGGGAATGGTTTCATTGTAAGACTCTTGTCAAATGGATAGGGACACAAGTTGTTGGGTGCCTTTGTGGTTTTCCTTGACTGAAGATCAAGCACTTGCTACGAGAGTAACTTGATTTGTGTTGTTATGTCATCTTTCAAATCAAGGGGTGGAATGAACGTGTTATGTGGTGGTTCAATTGTTGGAGGGATGGGTGGATTGTTTGGTGTGTTGGTGGATGGTGTTTGCATTTTTTGTTGCACCAAGTATGCTTGTAATTTATGTTGTGCCAACAACACTTGTTGTTGGTCTCGTTGTTGTTGCACCAACAACGCATGTTGTTGGTCTCGTTGTTGTTGCACCAACAATGCATGTTGGTCTTGTCATTGCTATGCCAACAATGCCTATTGTTGGGCTTGTAATGTTGCTTCTTGTTGTGCTTGATATTGTTGTAGGGCTTGTTGGTATGCTTGATGTTGGACTACTTGTAGCTAGGCCTAATATTGAGTCTATGCTTGTGCTTATTGAGCTTGGTATTGGGCTTGAGCTTGTGCTTGTGCCTGAGCTTGAGCTTGTGCTTGTTGGACAACTTGTAAAATATGTGTAGCTTGTGTGGCTTGAGTGGCTTGTGTTTCTTGTGCAGCTTGTACTACTTGTTGTGCTTGTTGTGTAGCTAATTATGCTTGCGCTTGTTGTGCGGCTAGTTGTGCAGCTTGTTGATTTCGGATTTGTTGGAGTGCCTTTTGATAGGTAGCTTGTTGAGTGACTTGTAATGCGATGCTATATTGGTTTGACGTGTTTGAGTTTGGTGGCGATGGTGATGGTAGATTTGGAATGGTGTTTGTTGTTGTGATGAGAGGAGTTGTGTATTAATGATTGGGATTTGTGTAGTGGATGGTGCGATTGATATGCTTGGTCCTTGAGAGACCATGTTTTGAGATATTTGGGGAATGGTTCATGATGTGGTGGTTGCTTGTGTTATTGGGATGGTTTCCATCTGTTGTTGTGATATCGATGGCAAGATGGGAGGATTCAGTATGATGCTTTGAATGATTGGCGGCAATAGAGGTAACCCCAAACTGAGAGGTGATGTTGATGTTGGTAGAAAGGATGGAAGTGGTGGAAAAGTGAGTGGTATACTTCCTTGAGGAAATGATGAAGATGAAGGGTCAAAGATGCCCCTTGGTCCAAATAAGTTGCCTTCTCCTTATGAGGTCATAGGGAGAGAGATTTGAGGTGTTGCGTGGAATGATGATGATGGGTCATTGGGATCTTGAAAAGTGAGGGGAACATATGGATGTAATGTATTTTTTGGGATGGGTTTCCCCAAGATAGTGTTTACATCCAAATCTTGATTATTTGCAAGGGGGTGTGTTTGTAGTGCATTGAGAAATGTGCTCCCTTTGTTAACAATGGGTTGAGTTGGAGCAATGGATGATGTAATTTGGGGGATGCTTTGGGTGATGCTTTGGAATGGAGGTGTGGATGAAATTGGGGCCGTGATCCCAAGAGGTTGTTCTACAATAGTTCTTACACCGTAATTGGAAGGGAGTTTAGCCCCTTATTTTGCTAATTCAAGCATATATTGTGAGGGATGGAGTTTCATTATGATATTGACAATCCTATGATTCTCTATATTTTGGACCATTTTGATGATCTCATCTTGTGTCATCCTGAAGGTATTATTGGTGATATCCTCTACTTGACCTTCCTCTTGAGTATTTTGTGATGATGGAGGGAGATTAGTTAGGGGATTGCTTGATCTAATGGGATTGATTTTGGAATTGGTCTGACCTAGGTCACTTGAATTTGATGTTTCTTTGGTTGCCTCCATGTCCTTCTTGTGTTGTGATCTAGTTTGTACCATAAAATAGGGATCAATTTTCAATAATGTGTGAGATGAACCTCTAATTCTCTAGATTCATCTAAATTTAGGCAAACAAGAGAAGATCTCTAGGATGACTTAAGGGTCAAAGTGTGATGATGAGATGAAAGATGGATGATATGGATGATTAAACTCTTAGAAGATTTTGAGGGGGATGCTAGACTTTTGGGACTTTTTGGATTCATGGATTTTGATTTTGACCTTGATTTGGTTTTGGATTGTTTTTTATTTTGGATAATGAACAAATATATCCCAAGATGTTGGATGTTATCTATGGGATAAACTTGCTCACAAGATGATAATTTGACTAAGTGTATGGAGAAGGATGCATCCACCCACACCTAACCAAACAAGATGATTTGATGATAATTCAACTAAGTATATGGAGAAGGATACATCTACGCATACTTAGCCAAACAAAATGTTTTGATGTTTTGATTCAAGGATTTTGATTCATGGATTTGCCAAAAATTCTAGCATAAAGGATGATTTCAATATTTTCAAGAGTTGTTGGTGAGACGATTTTGATTGATGTTTGAAAGATGGATGAAGGTTGACTTTGATCCTATGTGTACCTAAACAAGATGCTCAAATTGTTGAAAAAGTCTCGGATTCTAACAATAATAAAATGAGTACAAATTAGGATTATTTCTTGAAGCTCTTCTGTAAAAGTTGAAAAGCAATATTTGTATGAATTTGTAGAGCTGTGAGAAATGCTTTTGATGAGATTTTGGACTAAGAACTTTTGACTTTTGTTTCCGGATTTTTATTTTGCGTGAAATCATTTAAAACACATGTGTGGGGTTCAATTGTTCTTAGATTTTCTTAGTGACTTCCTCTTACCACAAACAAATCTTGATTAGGTTTTAAAACTAAATGTCCAATGTCTTAACTTCTTATCATCCCACAAAGTGTATTGTGTGGAAATTAAGGAAATCAACGCAAAGGTTTCCTATTGTTGACTTTAGCAAGCAAATTGAGATATAAATTCAAATGCTTAGAAACCTCTAAGGATAGAATCCCTAGGGAAAGCAATAGCACTTAAATTTTGTCAAAGATATTTGCTTCCTAAAGGGTTTGAAATTTGATGACAATGTTGAATGTTTGTTTTCCCAATGTTTATGATCAAGCAAAGTGTTTTGTTTCCAAGAACATGCACAACCCTATGGATATTTGAGACAATATTTATTGATTCCCCACTTGGACAAGTCCAGCTACGCCTACTTTAGTGAATGGTTAGATGCTTGACCACACAGGCTCCCCCTTACAGTGCACTTGCTTCTCGGGTTAGCCAAGCATCAGTACCATTAATCTCCCATGGTATACTTTCCATTTCTACTAAAATCCATAAAATTGTGGGGTGGCTTTAGAACAACCGTTCTTGCACCAACAAATAGATAAGGATTTTGGCCTTTTTAAACAAGGGGTTTTAATGTGGGAATTTCGTTCATGGGGGACCATCCATGTAGCGAGAGACCATGGCTGCCCTTCATGTCAGAATAATCCTCGTGATACTTTCCTTTCCTCAAGTACCCACACTTATATACCGGTTGAAAGTTGCTTGGCTTTAGCGTGTTCCCGGTTGGGTCATTCCCTTGGGTGATTACTTTTTTCCCACAAGGTAGGCCCTCTAAGATAAAACAAAAGTAAGCAAACATATATGTAATTCGATTGATCTTTGTTGAGAAACAAAGAGAGAACACACGCGATATGTTCCACTCACACTTTTAGGATTTGTTCAATTTTAGGATCTAAATTGAAATGTGTGGGTAATCACTTACACAACTTAATGTCACCAAAAGCCTTTTGATTCTCAAGATCATCATGAGGCGTGAGAGAAGCGCATATGTCTTTTTGATGGTATTATTTTGGGTAAGTGATTACAAAACAAATATGCACATGTTCATTTTAAATCCTCAAAGCAATGATTTGATTTTTTTTAAAGCACCAAAACAAAAGATGAAAGTTGTTTGTTCAATTGTTAACCTTAAACCAAATCTAATAAGTTTATCCAAAGTTCTTTTTAACCTTTTTCCTTGTTCGTTTTAAACCCAATTTGAAAATTAGTGAGTCCTAAAAGCTTGAAAAGGTAAAATCCTTTAATTTGGAATTATAATTGCTTCCAAAAGTGTCTAAAGACACTTGATACAATGGATAAGTGATGTTATACTCCAAACTTCCTCTTTGCTCCTTCCTTGCTCCCACCTACAAAACTAATTAATTCAAGAAAATAGAGGCAAAAAACAAGTAAATAACTCCAAATGATCAAAAGCAAAAAAGAACACGTAAAAAAATAAATTGAAATTTATTTTTTTACTACACCCTAGCAACACAACCTACATATGCGGTGGTGTTTAAAGAAATAAGCGGTGTTGTATAGTGTCGCTAGGTCTACAAGTGGTGCTCTGCAGCAAAATAGAGAGTGTGATGGTGGTGCAGTTTTGCTCAGTGGCACAGTTTGAAGTTTAAGGATCCCAGCACTAGAAAACCAGACCAATGTCAGAGTTTAAAATTTTGAATTTTTGGGTGGGAAGGTTCCAGCATAAGAGTTTGGAGTTTGTAGCATCGCTATATGGTGCCACTAGGCTGATAGTAGCACTGTATGGCACTGCTAGACTAATAGCGGCACAATTTCCTATAGACACCAAAAAAATAGAAAAAAGCATAGAATTTTGTGAGAAAACGTGTTAAAAACTTGAGATTCGTCCTCCTTCTAGCGCCGAATGTAGAACCCCAATCCTAGACCTACAAAAACACCACAAACAAACACAATATTATATCAAATGCAAGTAAGAACAAAGATTCCCCATCAAATTCATTTACAATACTCAAATAGGAAAGAAATTGAATAACAAAGCAAAGAAAGTAATTAAAATCCTATTTAAACATGCAAACTCTCAATCCCATGGGGGAATTGGTGCCAATTTGATGTGGAAATTGGTCCTTTCCCAACTCCTATGCAAGGTTGATAAAGATTTGTGGATGATTGAATCTCCTTGATGAAATTTTGGCATAACCTTGCTATGAAACCATGAAAATGATGAACATTTGATATGAAATGGATAAAATCAGCTCTCAATGTGAAGAGAGTAACTTTCCTCTAAGTTGTGGATCCCAAATGAGAAGAAAATCCTTCTATTTATAGAAAGACAAGATGGAGAAATGAGAAAAATGGAGCAATGTTGGATCATTCAACATCCAATGGGAAAGTGCCACTTGTCAAGATGTGAATAGAGGAAGCTTGAGCACATTTTGATGAATGTGCACAATAAATGATATTAGGTGGAATTTAAAATTTGTGAAATGACTTGTTGGAGGGAGAAAATAATTAATTAAATGCCACTTTGCTCAATGCACAAGGACATGAAAGAGGGTTAAATGATTTTTTGGAAGGACAAACCCACTTGGAGAGATTTTCAAACTTGGAGGAATATTCCCCTAAAGATGCCATGTTAAAAGAAAATAGAGATTTAATAAATCATTTAAATGTATTTCATGTGCAAGTGGAAAAATCTAGAGGATTTAGGTGATTAGGATTAAATTAATCAGGATTTGATTAATTTAATGAGGGATTAAATAATGTGACAATTTGATTTATATTTTTGGGTTGATTTAAATCAAAGTTGAGAAGAATATGATGTAGATTTAATTAAATAAAGGATTTTGATTTATTTAATTAAAGAGGGGTAATGTTAGATTAAATTAAACAAGGTTTAATTTATTTAATCTAATAGGATGACTTTAGAGATTTAATCAAATAAAATGAATTATTTAATTAAATAGAGAATAGAGGGTTAATTAAATAACATTTATTATTTAATTAACAAGAAGTGATGACTTAATTAGCTAAACTGATTTATCTGATTAGGAGATGAAAGGTGATGAAAAGATAAGAAGATGATTCAGGACGAAATGATGTTAGTAAATTGGGATCAAGTATGTCGGTATATTTTCCATGTCTATAGTTGTCTTTACTTCTTTCCTTCTCATTAAGAATCTCAATACAAGGGAATAGTCATAACCTATAGACAGTGAGCTTTCATGTTAGAGTATGGTTTTCAAATGGTAGTCTACACCAATAAACATGAGGTCTATAGAAGGAGAGCATGGATAACAAGCAATGATAGTGGACTATGTTTTCACAAATCTAATCAGTCATTGGCAAGTAGTTGGCAATTGTGAGTTGTTTTCTTTTGATTGTTTTTGCTTGCAAGTCATTGGATGTGCATGCCTTCCAATCACTATTAAAGAGTAATTGCTTATATGATCTGTACTTATGAGTGTAAGAGCAGAAAATTAATTGATAGAAATTTTTTTCCTTGGGCATCAAATTAGATACCTCATTGTGAGCTAGGTATGAATGATCTTGGTTTTCAAAGAAGACAAATAAGCGATAGTGAGCCAGTCAATGCCATGGGAAGATGCATAGCAGTCTTATCCTCTTAGAAGGATCTCATGAAGTTTTGAGAAAGGAATAGTCCCTCTAGTTGATGGTGATAGTGAATGAATTGCAAATGGGAGAAAATTACAGGGGAGCTTCACACCAAAATGGAGTATCTATTTGATATCCATTTTCCACCAAGTTATCTTCAATTGTCACTTAAAGTAGATTTTCTAAAAAAAAATGTAGTAATGATGCATTTTAATCCAAACCTGTGTTAGTGATAAGGTTTTCTTGAGTTTTCTTGAAACATGGGATGGCCTTGATTGGCAACTATGGAGATCCATTATTTTGCAAAGTTCTAGTTGTCAATATTTATAGTAGATCCATTTTCCACTGAACCAGGGAATACATGGTTTCAGGTTTATAGTGTACTGAGTTATTTCTCAGGTTGTAAAGAAACAACTCTACTTTTTGGTTTGAATCCTCAAAAGAAAAAGGAGTTGTCCTTTTTCCTATTATAGTGTGCAAGTGAGCCACCTTACAAAGCAAGGGACAACAAAGATAAATGTTATAGTAGTAACTGTGATATTCATGGAGAAACATTCACTATGATAGTCTACACCAAGGAAGGGAAGTCAAAAAATTAGAGAGGACCGAGGACATACTTCAAGGAAAGGTTGTTCTTGCTTCCAAAGCCCAACCAGGTTGATATTGCAAGTGGCTACACCTATAAGAATGACATTGTTAAAGGTTGTGTGGGTGCTTTTAACACCATAGAGAGGAACACAGATAAGGGCAGAGTTTTCCAAGGATGAGGGTAGTCCTAGATACAAATAAATTGTTGAGTAATAGGAGATCAATGGCATGAGCTATTCAAGGAATTAAAGCAATGATACAAGCCAAATGAGAACCTATGTTTTCATAGGTAGAATATGTGAGAGATAGAATAGTCTTTTCAAGACAGCATATTGCTTCCAGTAAATAATTTTACATAGAACAATCAAGGAAAAATCATCTTAAGATGAGAAATGGAAATGATAGAAAATTATCAAAACAGTGGTGTTAAAGTTTCATTGATAGTGTGGGAGGGTAAGGAAACATTGATCATGGTCAAGGACAATGGTTTTCAATGTTATCACAATGAAGGAATGGTAAGTAGAGGAATAAAAATTAAGATAGAAGAATGTGCATGAATAGAAGGTAGCATTAAGAATGCCTTACAAGAAAAAACTTAGGAAATTAGAGTAAACACAGGCATGATAAGAGTGGTTGCACGTATTAGCCAATGGAAGGAAAATTTAGTAAAGTGAATAGATCAAAACAACAAAGAGAAAGAGCAGTCCAATATAGTGGATGAGCTGGGAAATGGCAAAGGAAAAGGACCAAGAGTGTCAAGGCTGAACAATGTAATCAAAGTCTAGCATTAAAAGTTACAATGAAGAAGTCAGTCACGGAGTGCATAAAGCAACAAATTTGAGACTTCATTTGTCATTTTTGGCATGTGCAACTAAATCCAATTGATATATACACATTCAAGAGGCAGTTTGGGATGGTTAGAAGACTTTTCCAAGCACTTATGAAGGTTCTTAATGCTCAAAATCACTTTTATCCGACCCAAGGCAGTTGAACATCATGGAGAGAAGATTTAGGAGCATGTGGAGAGGTGAGAAGCAAGTGCAAATCATCTAGGAGGTAGTTGATGTGTTGTCCATGAGGTGGAGGAAAAAATGGAGCAATTGGAGACCTTTTCCAACTTTTTCCAGGAATCTAGGGGCAGTTTTAAAGGTCTTATTCATGAACAAGTCAAAGAAGGTGGTTTTTCTTCATAAATGAAGCAAGTTGGAGCAGTTTGAAGGGGTTTTTTGGCCTAAAATCAATTACATCCGACCCAACAACAATTGAAGGAAAAAGGTAACTTGGTTACCAATGGACCAGGTCTTTGAATCCATTCTTCTTTCTTAATTTCTCTCCTAGATTCTCTCTCATGTGTTGAAGGGATATAGGAATAGTTGAACTTAGTTTCAAACTAGTTCTTGTAATTTGAATGATTTATAGCTTGCTCAAGCTCTTCTAAAACTGAAAAAACAAGCATTGGAACTCAAAACAGTCAAGCATATGACTAAATTTTTTTCATGTAATTTCAATTTTCAATCAATGAGGACAATCTATTTTGGATCAACACTTGTGTAATGCTTCTTTGGCATCAATTTTAGTTCAAATTATTCCTTTTATGTGTCTGGTTATATATGTTTTATTGGTTCATTTTTTTGTGTTTTATCTCAAAACCTCAAAATATGATCAAAACAAACACTTGTAAACAAATTCAAACATATTCAAATAGGTTGTAAACTATGCCAAAACTTATTAGGCTATTTTGGTTGTGAAATATCTCATTTTCCTTCCATAACATCATCAATTGATGCCCTTTTTATGAAATATTGATGGTTGATATGTTAAAAGACATAGGTTGTGTAGTAGAACTTCTTTTTAAGCCATTGTAAGTCCAAAACAATAAGTTATAGGTCTGAAAACAATTTGTTGCATCACCTAGTTAGTTATAGTTAATCATTTTCAGGCATTTTAAGTTATTTTTAGTCTTCTTCTTACCCTTTTCCTTCAAAATAAATAGGATTGATCAAGTTCTAGGTGATCAAGTAAGAGGAAACAACCTTCTCTAGAGGTTCATTCTAAGTTTTAGGCAACCCATAGGCCTAGGAATGCTCCCATGTATCTATTGGTGTAAGTATTTTATTACACCTTGCATAACTTTACTTAGGCATTATTTTAATTCCTAGGTTTATTATTATCATCCTTATCTTATTGAGCTAGCTTTTTGCTCAAGCTAAGATTAGGGTTTTGCATGCTTGCTTTTATAAGCAAGCCTCTTCTCTTGTATTATTGTACTTTGAATATATCATTTTGCATGTTTTTATGCAAACTCTTTGCCTTTTCTATTTTTCTCTTTTGTGGAAGGTTATTTCCTGGTTTGTATTTCAGATCTTGGTTTCTAACATGGTATCAGAGCATGTTTTGTAAGGTTAGATTCTTTATAGAGATATTGTAAAATCTTGTATACTCTTCTCTTGCATTTTATTTAATGATCTGGAGAATCAAAAAGGATTTATGAAGATCCAGTAATCTTGTTTCTATCAATCAGCTTGCATACTTTGTGTTTTAATTAGTATTGTAGGTTGCAGCATGCTTTGCTTGTCTTAAGTAGCTAATACATCCTTTGCATGCCCTTTTTTTGGTTGCTGGAGCCATTTTTTGTTGCTAAAGGTGTTTGATTTACATTGGATCTACATCTTCTATACATAATCAGGAAAAATGCCTTCTGGGTTTTGTTCACCGCATCAAAAAGCTATCTGAGTATCTTCTAGTTTTTGCATACAGCTTATATATTTTGCAAAATCAAACTTGGAAAGCTACAATAGACCCCCTCTCCATTAGCAGTTTCAAATTTGAAGATGGTTTTCAAATGCTTCGTTCTTGCTCATACGGACTCCATTTTTCACGAAATGTTTTTTGATCTCGGCTATTTTTTCATGCTCTATGTATTAGTGTAGTTGTTATTGATTTGGATGCAGATATTTTTCAGAAATTATAGATTCTCAGTCATGACACTGTGCAGTCCTCATTTTGGGAACTTCGAAGAGGCATAACTTTTGCATAAAACCTCGGATCAAGGTGATTCTTTTTTTGAAAGTGATTTTTTTTCATGTAGCTTGCAATGGTGTTGTTTATTTTACTGGGTATTGTGCCTAAGTTTTATTTTCAGCATATGCTCCTTTTAAGGATCTGTAATAGCATTGAGATCAAGTCCACTAATTATTTCTTGCTGGTGGTAATTGTAAACGCACTAAATATAAAGTTCCAAATCAAATTTTCTTGGGGGGGTTCTTTGATTGAGTGAATTTGGGGGTAATCTTGTAGTTGATTGATTTGTGTTGATCATTTGAGGAGGTATCATGGGTTTTTCTATTCATCCTTCTGTGGTAATGTTGAATAAGGATAATTACGAGTCTTAGAAGAAAGGTATCCTGACACATCTCAAGTGGCTTAAGCTTTTTCCATACTTTTATGGCCTCTTACCTGAACTAGACACACCTTGGAAGCAATTAGTTTGGGGTAATAATAATGATCACATTGTAGGATTAATTGGTTAATATATTGGTGTTGATATTCCTATGGAGATATTAGATATCGAGTGCCCACACACACTTTGGACCAAGATTTGGGAGCTTTTTGGAGACCATCATATCTCTCCATTCCCAGATGATCCTATTGTAGACTGTTTAATTCCCCTTGATGATGTTGATAATGTACCCTATGATGATGATACTTTAGAGGAGCTTGAGTATAATAAATGTCTTTAATTTCCAGTTGATAAAGAGACTTCTCTTCTTGCTTCTCCTCCTCCTATTGAGATCACATCTTCATCTACTGTTGCTACTTTAGATTCCAGTGTTGTTTCTTTGAAAGTTTCCAATGATTCTTTGCAGCAGGACATTCATTGTCTTTCAGATTCAGCTTTGGATGATCTCTTGATAGGTATTTCAAACTTGTTTATAGAGACACATATTGCAGATTTGGGAGACACTATTGATGATATTCATCTTCTCTTTGATGAAGTTGATTCTTCTTTAGTTGTTGTGAGGGAACACTTTGACCCTCCTCTTCATTCTCTACATGATCATTCCCTATAGCTTGACATGAGTATGGATACTTTGGATCATCATTTGGAGAAGATATCTTTAGAGGAGATAGTTGAGTCTTTGGCTTATGCTCTACATCAATCTCTAGGAGATTCTGATTTTTCATCTTCAGTAGTGTGGCCTAGAACACCTGATTTGATTGTGGCAGCTTACAGCATCGACATGGGAATAATTGAGTCAACTTCAAAGACTTCATTCATCTTACATGTTCTTTCTACATATTCCTTTCAGGAGTGGGGAGAAAGTGTGCATACACCTTTGGTTGTGTTTCTTCCTAAAGGGAGGAATGTTGTTCGACGATTGTGGACCATCTTCTACATACAGTTTCAAGCATTACCATTGGATCTCCTTTTAGGGAGCTTCTTAGCTCCTTCTTTCTTTCTCTCTCTATTCTGGGGAGTGTTCTCTCTTTTGTGGGGGAGGGCTATTTCTCTTTGGGGGGGGATTTCATTATACATGGGTACCTCATTAGACTTGATTTGCTGGGACCCATCCCTATACCCACCTAAGCTATGCTTAAGGGGGGGTGTTAGTGTAGGTTTTTTATTCCTTATTATCAGGTTTTTCCTACACATTTATTTAAGCTTGCTTAAGTTAATAAAGCATGTTTATTTATGTGAGAGGATTATGAGGTGTCACCTTCCTACATGTGAGCATCCATTAGCTATCTTGGGAAGATACTTTACTATCTTTAGTACGATAGATGGTTGCTCCTCATTGGTCAGTGTTGCCACCTCCTCCCTCTCTCTAGTCTATATAAGCATGCTACCTAGCTTGTTTATTTATTCAATAGTTGGAGATAGTAATCTGATGCTATTTTGCCTTGGAGCACTTCACACTAGTTTTCTCTCGGTATCACTATTATGCTGTTCAATTTTTTTGCATTTACAGTTTATGTTTCTAACTCTTTCAATTGATTCTGGGTTATAATCTGTTTTACAACCTAGAATTCATTCAATTGATTCATAATCTATTTTACGGATTATAATATGTTTCTAACTCTTTCAATTGATTCATTGTAGAGTTCGTTCGAGGTCCCTCAAGGTTTTTTCTCCTTGAGTATATTTATACAGCGTTTTGGATCAAATTGAGTTTTTCCATTCGATTTAGATCACTGGAAAAGATTGAGGTTTGATGAAAGCCATTTTTTATTGGAGCCATTTTTAGTTTTGCTTCATAAATCCAGCTTCCACTTAGATATAGGAAAAATGATTTCTGGGTTTTGTAGCCAGGGTCAAAATCTGATCTGGGTATCTTTAATTTTTTTGATTTCTTTCATGGATATGAAGAAAATAGCTATACAAAAACTGTCGTGCATAATTTTTTCTCCTGACTAAAGGTTTAAAAAAATTATTTTTTCATCTTCTGCTTGCCAGATCAAAAAAATATTTTTGGGTTTTATTTTCAGCTTCAAAAAATTTATGGGTTTCTATTTTTGTTTACTCATTATAAAAAAAATTTCAGAAATCAAATTTGAAGATTTTTCATCATGGAGGCAGATGTGTACCTTGGTTTGTGCATGCACTCATTTTTTTGTTTTCATGCACTAGGTTTGCATTTTCTCTTCTATTTATGCATGTTTTCCATGCTCTTCTTTTACAATTGTTGGGTTATTGTAATAAATGAATTGATATAAAGTTCCATTAGGGGGGTTTCTTTGCATAATAATCTGATTAGAGTGTGCATGCACTTTGATCTCCATATTCATCTTGTTTTGATGACAACTCACATAGGTTATATCTGGTTTCTTGTTGTTTCTTTTGGCCTCTTTCTTACTTAGCTGGACACATCTTTGGTTCGCATCAGTTCACACTTTATATTGAGAGTTTATGGTTATTGATCCACATTGGTTCAGATCCTTCTTAGTTTGAGGGCCATGTTTTTATGGTTAATGTTCCAAAATTTTGATGGTACTTGTCTTATGGGGCAATTTTAGTTTCAATTTGGCATTGGCATCGAGAGACACAACTTCTAGATTTTGTTATCATTATGGGTTCATTTTCATCTATTGTTGCTTACAGATTCTAGGGTTGTTCCAGTATGTGAGTTTCCAGTGTTCCTTGGCATCGGGTCTACTGTAGCATTATTATGATTCCGTTTTGGTTTCTTGTAGATAGAAGTATATTTCCTTGCTTGTCGTATTTGGAGTTCTAATGTTGCTTCATGAGAGTTCTTCTAGTGATTCTTTGTAGTAGTTCATCTCTTTGAAGGGGGTTTTTCCTCTTTCTCTTTGCATTTGTAAATGGGTACTTGATCAGGCCTTTGTTGCCAAGACCCATCTCATATCATTTGCATAATAATCTGTTTCTCCCTAAGTTGCACTTATGGGGGGTGTTAGTATAATTATTTTACTACACCTTGCATAACTTTACTTAGGCATTATTTTAATTCCTAGGTTTATTATTATCATCCTTATCTTATTGAGCTAGCTTTTTGCTTAAGCTAAGATTAGGGTTTTGCATGCTTGCTTTTATAAGCAAGCCTCTTCTCTTGTATTATTTTACTTCGAATATATCATTTTGCATGTTTTTATGCAAAATATCTACCTTTTCTGTTTTTCTCTTTTGTGGAAGGTTATTTCCTAGTTTGCATTTCAGATCTTGGTTTCTAACAGTATCGACAAGTAGCTAAGTTGATAGCTTAGCTTTGGGTGCATACTTTGTTGATAACATAAATAAGCCTTGATATTTGAAATAAATGGTATTAGGGGCCTATTAATGATGGTTTAAAGGGTATTTAATGCAAGGGTGCACTAAAATAGGTCCAAATTAAGTGAAATTGTAACATCTCCAAGAGTGTACAATTTTCAACTCTACAACTACTATAGATAATTCTAAAATAGATGATGATTGAGTCAAGTATGTGAACTCAAATATATTTGTAGAATTTGTCAAGGTATAAAAGCTAATGTAGAAAAGAGAAGAGGAATATCTATAGATGGAGTGACAATATTTTTATGTTGTTATCACCAAATAGAAGATGCATTTCCTTAATTATGTCTTCCAAATCTATGATACAAGATTTTACAAATAGAGATGATATGATTAGTAGAAATGCATCTCAATGTGGTAGATCTATAAAAATGGTATCAATATCTTGGTGTCTAGAATTGCTAGAATCTATGGAGATATCAAATCTATATTTAGATGTAGCAACATGCATTGGAGGATATGCAATCCTGAAAAGGAGTTGGAGGAGATGTTGTGAGGTATGAGGACATAATTCACCCCCCTATTGATTGCTCCCACAATATGTACATTTGATTTTTTCTATTTTTAGAAATGTTTTAATGATGAGAAAAAAATATTGTAGAAATGTAATTTCCCTCCCCCAAGATGATTAGTGTTTAAGTATAAGCCCCCTCATAAAGATGTACCAGAGAAAATTACAATTTTGTGAAGATAAGATGACAAAATATTTTGTTTATAGCACATGGATATTTTTACAATTTGTGATAAATGGGAAATCCAAATCATAATTTTACATGCAATATTGAATTCCTTGTGAATTTCTGATATGTCAAAAAAAATAGTTAAATTTCGATAATTGTGGTGAAATTTTGCAATGTCAAAATTTTCATAGAAAACCTTACTTTAAAAGTCAAATATTGTTAAAAAAACATAATTTTCCAATTTTGATGACATGACAACATTCATGATGGAAAGATATTTTCATCAACTATGGGAAAAAAAAGTGACTCCCCATTTGTAAGATATTGTAAAAAGAGAAAATAATCCCATTTAGAAGCATAAAGCAATCCCTTATGGTAAAAGTGTTGGTTAATAATAAAAAACAATGTGGCCACAATGCTAGTTGTTACAATAATTTGAGGGTTAGCACATATCTATGCAAATTGTTGGAAGTGTGGCCTAGTTTTATCAGGTCTTTGCATGTTATTTAGAGGAGAGGCCAATTTTTTTATTGTTGATTTATGGTTTTTTGGCACAACTTGTGTATAATTGGTGGGTCATCCCATAATAATGGGTCCCAAACTTGGGACATCCTGATTTTTTCCTAAAATCACATATTTTTAGAAAAAAATAATGATTCAAGCCTCGAGGGATTCAATCTAAAAGGTTTTAATTGAAGAGGGTTATATAATGCCCCCTTGGATAGAACCCCTCGAGTCTTAAAACATACCCACAATGGAGTCTCCTTCGCACCTATCAAAATGTTGAAAAAAAAAACACTATTCTTTACCTTTTGAGGTATTAAATAAAGTTATTTAAAAAATATGTTTTGTATGTATCTCTTATTATAATATTTATAAAGAGTATAATTTTAAATATTTTTAATTTTACTATTATATTTATATTTTATTTCTTGTGAATGTTGGTTTTCACTAAACATCAAGGTATTTGTTTCACACATGCGAAAAATAGAAAAATAGAGAAAAAAATCTAAAAAATGTGTGTGCACTAGGTATTGATGTTCTTATTTTATCAAAAAAATAAAAAATAAATTAAAATACATACAAAACAAGTTATATGTGACAACATACACCTATGTCTTGATTATAATTACTTTGAATTCAAAAATTATTAAAAAATATGCAATAAAAATTTATGAAAAAACATCCATGTAGATATTGATATTAAAAATTTATATTTTAAAAATTATAATTTTATCCTTTCAATTAAAAAAGTTATGTATGACGACATAAATGTCACTTTTTTAAAATTTTGCTTACTATAAAATAAATTATTAAAAGTTACATTAAGAAAATCACAACTTATTTCTATTTTTTTTAAATATATATTTTTAGAATCTACGCACAAATCCTCACAAGTCACTAGTTCATATCATCTCCAAATTATTAATGGTTTAGTTGCTATAGGTTTCATAAAGAGAAATTTTGTATAAGAATGCTGATATTAATTTCCAACTTGGCCAAAATGTGGGACATCGTATTGTGGACTGACCCTGGTAGATTAGAAGGGTTTTGACAAGGTCTTTTGGAGAGAATGAGACTATTTATTTTTATACAACTAATGAACTATGGTTATCTCAAACAATGATCAATGGCCACTTTAAGTGCTAAAAATAGATAGAGCACATCCAAATAATAGATTTGATGCCTTATTCTATGTAATTGATACAACATAATTTTGATTATGTGCAACACAATTTTAATTACATTATACAACCAGTTTATGGAGATTAACTTATGACCACATATCCCTAAGCAGGCAACATAATGTGGATTACATCAAATAAATGTTGTTAAGATCAACACTTGATTTTGGAAAAAGAAACATAGCATAGCCTCCAAATCACATGAACTTGTAGAAAATAAGGATAATATAGAGGCTAGACCAATGAATTTCACCTAGAAGAAAATGTGCCCAAATCATTCCATTCTTCTCTTTTTCAATCTATGGCATATTACAAGAATCCGAATCACTCTTTTTTAGGTATATAAAAATATTCTAAAATGGTGGGCTATATATATTTACCTTCAAAATATGCCACAATGATTCAATTGTGGTAATCTATAATTCCCAAAAACTTTTAGATTATGCTTTCAATAGGTAAGAACTTGATATCAATGAACTAGGTTGTGTGTGAGAATGGGAACAAACCACGGGTGGTGTCAGAGGTGAGGGGAAAAATGAAGGTTTTTGGATGATATGGTTAGTAGCTTCAACAATGCCAAACCATATGTAATATAACTCAACCTAAGAAACTACACTTAAGAGATATGAACAATTCTAAAGATTGGTCTTTTCATGATTAAAACCTTGCAAAGAGGTCAAAAAGGCCAAAAAGAATGCAACAAAAAAATTGACCAAAATGGAGACATGGGTAGAGGGCTATTCAACCCTCTACTAGTTATTTTTACTTTTTTTACCAAAAACTCCATACATTATTGATTTGTATGGTTATATATATATATATATATATATATATATATATATATATATATATATATATATATATATATATATCATACTATTGTGGACAAAGTACCTAAAAATTATCAAATTTATAAATTACCAAAAAAAATTAAACAAAAGGCTATTCATTTTTCCTCAAGCCTTTTGGACTCGATGGGGATGTCCATTTGACTCTATAATGCTCTAGTTATAGGGCTAAGTGCTAGAGTCACCTTGATTTGGTAAGGAATGTGCAACCATGGCTTTGATAACATGTTGGATAAGCTAAGATCATGAAGCACAATCTAATGATATTATCCAATAGTGAACAAACAAGTACAAAAGCATGTTTATCATATATTATGAAGAGTGTTTGAATGTATAATGAGATCCTTGTATATATATGCAGGGGAGATGAGGTAGGAAAGTAGGACTTGATGATTGACTACCCCTCCAAATGTGTAACACATAGATTCTCATATGAAAAGTGTGTGAGAATGTGTAAATTGTGTATGAAAATATGTCTCAAAAAGTAAGTACATGTGTCTCAGTCATGTGAAGTGAGACAAATAACTAAAATTCCCTAAGTGGAGACTTAACTGGTGTGAATGGGTCAATCTACAAAGGGTGATATGCTAACTAGATGTGAAATAACCCTATTTATGCAAACACTATATTGGTGACATTGAGGATCACACACTTACAAGGAGAAGGTTATAATCTATACTTGTAGATTCATGACATATTTAACACATTGAATCCTAGGGCATTAGTTTCACATACCTATTGTGAATGTGTACCCCATTATCTAGATTTATTTATTCAAGTATACATCATGGCTCAACCATCTATACTTTGTCAAAAGGAATGGATTGCTCTATGGGAATCACTACATTCAATAAATTAGTTCACACCCTATTTTTGATTTGTGTCAAAGTTGAGGAAATGCATCAAAAATATTCTTGGAAGGAATAATCACAGGATTTGGCCATGCATGGCACTACAGTGACAAAATTATCACCACAATGCTATGTTGGCATCTATAAATTACCATGGGGATACCCACTTTTTTTGTCAAGAGATAAATAAGAATTAAATAGGTTTAGGAATGATATGATGGGTGAGTATAGAAAGATGGGGGGCCAAAAAGGGGTCTTAAGTGGCCACTTTTTTCTGAAATTAGGAAATATTGACCTTGGATGAGAAATTGAGGATAGTTATACTAAAAAATTTGTGATGCAACAAAAACAATGTTTGTAGTGCTCCAAAATGGTAGAGATTAAGGGGTTCAAAAAAGTGAGCCACAAAAATTGGTGTTGCTTTTGTTAGAAAAACATAACATAGTGTCTTTTGTGGCTCCTTCAAAAGGTTAAATTTTTTTTTTGTTATTTTTAAAATCTCTTCAGTGAGTAATTAGCTAACAACATGTAGTTTATGCCCAATTTTTCTGATAGTTTTTTAATGAATATTTGATTTTTTACTAATTTCCAAAGTGGACACATCCTGAAAAACAAAAAAATTTCCCTATTACCTCTATAATTTTTGAAAACTAATCATTTTTTTCTTTTCTTTTTAATATGTATAGAATGGAGTCTAGTTTATAAAAGTGTAATTTATTTGAAATTTCAATGAATGGTTAAAAAATGAATTAAAAATACCAAACACTAGTTTTTTGACAAAAAACGAACACACAAACAAAAGAAATTAAAGATGAAAGTCTTAACATTATCAAAATGTGAAAAAAATTGCATTGTTAAATAGCTAAGAGAGAGCCTAACATTACCTAGGTGTTCAATTTACTCGACCTTCAAATGCATACAAACCTGATGATTAGCATGAACGAGATTATGTAAAATCTTGTAGAATATGAAAAAACATGCCTTTGGACATTGGGAAGGCACTCCAAGCCTTTGTGTTGGCAACCCAAAGCAAATCCCAAGCCTAAGGCTTGGGGATTGCCAAAGAAAGATATAATGCGAGTGTGTTATAATGTGCTCATGTTATGTTTTTCTTGTATTTTACTCCTTTTTTGCAAAATGTTGTTGAATGTTTCACAAGGTTGACATAATGCGAGCACGTTCTGTCTCACTTGGAATTGATTTTATGCAAGTTTGTTTTAAGTATGTTTCATGTATGCATGTTTGCATATATATTCATATGTATGTATGTCTTTATGTATGTATGCCTCTATGTATGTATGTATGTATGCATGTATGCTTGTATGTGTGTATGTATGTATGCATGTGTGCATGTATGAATGTATGCATGCATTCTTGTATGTATGTATGCTTGTATGTATGTATGTATGCATGCTTGTATGTATGTATGCATGTATGTATGTATGTATGTATATATGCATGCTTGTATATATGTGTGTATGTATGCCTATATGCATGTATGTATATATGTATGCATGTATGTATGTATGTATGTATATATTTATGTATTCTTGTATGTATGTATGTATGCTTATATGTATGTATATAAGGGTGAGGATATAGGTTATAGGGATGAGGGTTGAGGTTTTTGGGTTTAGGTTTTAAAGTATAGAATTGAGGATAGAGGGATTAGGGCTTGAGTACTAGGGTAAACGCAAGAAGATGAGTCCATGAAACGTGGAAGTTTTTGCCTTAGGAAAAAAATGAAATCAGCTTGCAAAAAATAGGATCTCGCTTTTTAATAAACAAGATCATATTTAGCTTCAACATCTCGTTTTAAAAAAAATTGAGATACCATTTTTCAAAACGAGATCCCATTTTGAAAAAATTCCATTTTTGGAAAATTTTCCAAATGGGATCCTATTTTGAAAATTTTCCAAAAACGGAAATTTTCAATGGAGTTTTCAAAATGAGATCCCATTTTGAAAACTTTCTATTTTGAAACTTCCAATTTTTAAAAATTCCATTTTCGATAACTTAAAATCGGGATCCTTTTGAAAACTTTCCATTTTTGGCAATTTTCAAAATGGGGTCCCATTTTACAAAACAGGATCCTATTTCATAGAACCACAAAAAAATTGTTTTCTTATGAAACAAGATCCCGTTTTTTTAAATATGAATTTTTGGTTGGCTTTTTGGCTTGTTTTTCAGCTCAGGAAATGACTTGGGGACTCAAACCTAAGCTTTGGGCCTGGTTTGACCTACAACTTGAAGGTCATGTTGATGTGACAGGAAATAGTGACTTTGGACATATGTCTGAAGACCTATTTTGCAGAATTTTTTGACGAAATTAAAACCCATTATAGATGAGACAGTGTAGAATCCAAATATGTAATTTTTTTATAATTTTATTATTTTCTCTATTTTTTAATTAATTTCTAATGAAAGTGGTCCATAAACTTGAATTGTTCAGGTTTTTTAGTATTTTAATAACTTTTTATTAAAAAAAAAATTGCAAAACGAATTGCACCAAAATGCACTTCAGACAATTGTTTTCAATTTTAAAAAAGATCAAAAAATGATAAGTTTAGGTCATCTTATGCGTGACGTACACAAATTTTTTTCTAAACAACAAATATGGCCAATAAAAATTTAACAAAAAAATCAATAAAAAATTACAAAAAAATATCGAAAACGTGCTTCAATGAGTTACGAATCTTTTCCCAAAGGGATTTATAAAAATATGATTATTTAGGTCAAAATATGGATGGTGTACACATGCATGGTATAATAAAAAAAAGTGACTTTTAAAAAGTAGGTTTTAGAAGTGCCTATTGAAAATCAATTTTTATCATCTGGGTATTGAAATAAATTACATATTTGAAAACTAGACTCCAAATGCTACATTTTATGATTAGTGACTTTTTTAAAGATTCCATCTCTAAGTGCTTCAAATTTTAAGGTCAAATGTGACAAATTCTGAAAATCAAGGAAATCACGTCCACTTTTTGGCCAAAAAGTGGCTTCTTGCACACACCAAGTAATAGGTTGAGCGTAAAGGGTAGAAGGTTGAGGGTTACAATTGAGGGATAATATTAAGCTTGTTGAGTGTATAATATTAATTGTGTAAGGTATAGGGATTAGGATTTAGGATATTGGGTTTAGGGTTTACGATAAGGATTGAGGGTATAAGGCATATGATGACTTCGATTGAGAGTACATATGGTTTAGGTTTTAAGTATAGGGTTGAGGGACAATATTTAGGGTTTAGGGTATAAGGGTGAGGTTATAGGGTATAGGGATGAGGGTTCAGGGTTTAAGGTATAGGGTGGAGGATTGAGGGATTATGGCTTAAGTATATGGTTGAGGGTATAGTTTTGAGGGTTGAGAGTTTATAGTTGAGGGATAATGCTCAAGTTTGAGTGTCTAAGATATAGGGTTCAAGGTTTAAGGTTGAGGGTTGAGAGTTTAGGGAATAAGTATAGGGTTGAGGGTATAGTGTATAGGGTTGAGGTTTCAGGGTTGAGGGATAATGTTCAAGGTTGAGTGTCCAAGGTTAAGTGTATAGGGTGTTGGTCCATTAGGGTTTAAGATATTGGGTTGATGGATTAGGGCTTAAGTATAGGGTTGAGGTTTGTGGTTTTCGGTTGTAGGGTTTATGGTTTAATGGTTGAGGGTTTAGAAATTAGGGTTGAGGGTTTAAGGGTTGAGGGATTAGGGGTTGAGGATTTAGGATTTACGGGTTTAAGGGTTGAGGGATTATGGTTTAAAGTTTGAGGGATTAGGGTTTAAGGTATAGTGTCGAGGGTTGAGGGTTTAGGGATAGGGTTTAAGGTTTAATTTTTAAGGGTTGAGGGTTGAGGCTTTATGGATAGGGTTTAGGGTTGAGGGTTAAGGGATTAGGGTTTAAGGATTGGGGTTTTAAGGGTTGAGGGTTTATGGGTTTATGGTTTAAGGGATTAGGGTTTAAGGGTTGAGGTTTAAGATATTAGGGTTTAAGTTATAGGATTGATGTATTAGGGTTAAGGGTTTAATGTATAGGGTAGAGGGGTGAGGGTTGAGGGGTGTGTTGGTTGTTTTCAATGAACCATTCAGATCTTGCCAGATACCTATGAGTTTTCCAAACTCAATTCTCAAATACCTGCGAGATAAGTGGCCAACAAACGAGATGTATCACCAATTGCTTTATCTCCTACACTTCGGGCTCTGCAAAACCTAGGAGGGTGGTCCCACAATGTAAATTATATGACTATTCTAAACAATTGATGTATACATTGTATAACTAAGTAGATATATTTTCATCAAAGGTTAAGAAGATGAAATCCTTCAAGAAATAAGCATATCCTTGAAATATTTGCACATCTACAATTGAGAATACAAACAACACCAACCACAACAAATCAAAGATTGATCAAAAAGTTATTTAAATTGATTTTCTCAAGTTGGGTAACCAGAATCCTAAGAAGTGCTTAAAATAACTGAGACCAGTGCCATTATCTATAGTCTTGGAATCAACATAAATTGAAATGCAAGGTAGATTTAATCCTGAACACAAATGATCTTAGTGAAATTACTTTACAATTCACCCATCTATAATCAAAGCCTTAGACTACTTATCAAATCCAATTGTTCTGCACATGAATTTATGATAAGATGTAAGCATTTTTACCGATTCTTTGAACTAGAGCTAAAATCAAAGCATATACCAAAGCTTAATAATGATGGAAATTAATGAAATGATCTTTGATTAGCATTTTCATTAATAATTCAAGCACAAATTAAAATTGGAGAGACTACAAACTCAAAAAATTTGCATTATCATTCTGATATGCTCAAAAGCCATACATTTGACAAAACTTACTGTCTAGACTTGATGCATTAGATAATAACTCCTAATATATTTTCTTTGTGTTCTTCAATTACATAATTCGACTCCAGAATTCAACAAAAGACCTCTAATAATGGCCTTGAATTCCCTTTGATGAAAAAAAGGGAGCAAGCAAGCTTCAGGCCAATAGTGCACATGTCACATTCTAATTGGACCACTACAAGACAATATTCCCTTTATAGTTATATTTGCATTTTCAATCAAAAGGAACACATATGAGACAGAGATTATTTTCATTTTCTTGTGAAGAAGCAAACCTACCTTCCAAAAGGTACATGTTGAAAAAAATATTCTTCAAGTTGTTGTAGCGCACTCATCCTACTTGGCAAGATGGCAAAATTTGAAAGACAGGAAAAGTAAAAAAAATTCCAGTCAGCACCCACATCAGTGATCAATATTTACTTGTAGCACTTTTAACTAGGATACACATATTTTATACATTGTAACCTCCAAGGCCAAACCTGTACAATACTAGACCAAGTATATGTGTTCCATTCTAAATTCACTAATCCAATCCAGTTAGAAATATCCTTCTCCATTTTCCATACTCCTCTTCAGATGGCCAATTGAATTCAATAATTTCATTCATTTTCTTTTTGTAAGGAGTGTACTTTGTCATCACAGAATTAGCTTCCTTATCAAATTATTCAAGGAAACTAATGATAAAAGATAACTTCTCCAAAGTATCTTTAAGCATATCCATATTAACATCCTCACAAATTAATTTAGTCTGAGTAGAAATTATAGTGTCCACTTGATTCTTCCACATTTGCAAAGGTTTCACTTCATCATGGGCTTGCAAGATGTCAGGCGACAGTTTCAATTATGCCTGATCATACTTGATCCTTAACTCTTATATCATTTGCACCAATGGGGCAACATACCCATGGGATGGTTGTTCCCTAACATCACTGAAAAACTTGTAAGTAGAGAACACCATTGGATATTTGTCTTCTCGTTGCTTTTCCCCAACTGACATCAACTTCAAATCATTGACTCTACGAATCCACCTATCTAAGAGTGGGGTTCCCAATTCTCCATCTCTCTAAGACATCTCCATTTCTCTCAACATCAAAGAATAATTAGTATGGAAACTATTCAATTTAATTTGAATTCTCCTATTAAGATTATTCATAACAGTATGAACAATGCTAGCATTATTCTCATGCATTAAACTTTTTGTTTCCTCAAGCAACTTCTTGTATTCCTCAACTTGTTGAAGTAGCTGTTCTTTTGTGGGTTCAGTGGATAGAGCTACCTCTGATGTACTCAGATTCTCTACTATAATAGGCTCCTGACCCATGTTGTAAGTCACAATTGACAATGCTTTCTCATGTGGAGGAGACTAAGGATGAATTATGGGAGAGACGGGAGCAGTATGGCTTGAACTAACTGTCCCTTGGGACTTCATCATTTCCACTTGTTTCAAAAGTTCTTTCTCTGTTTCAAGCTCAGCTACCCTTTGTTGAATCTTATTGTATTCTCCTAGAATATCATGGTACTTGCTTCTAAATGTATCCTTGTCACTAGTTGGATTCTCAATTGTTGCCTTTGTGATCCTAGCAATATTTATAGTCATGTTAGTGGCTTCTAATGCTAGAGTATCTACAACTCTCTTTACAATCAATCTTCCACTGAAGTCTGAAAGCTCTGCAACTTTTGGCTTTCTTGAACTAAGAGACAATGACCATATTTCCAAAGCATCATGATCCTCACTGAATGTAGATCCCTGAAGTTCCAACCTAGCTTCCTCTTCAGTGTTGAATAAAGGCTTATCAACCCTTCCTATTGTATCAAGTACCATTGCATCTGCAATATCCCATTCAGGAAACAACAAAACACAACTCTTTCACACAAGTTATCTTCCCTCCTCAAGCGTAATCTTCTTAAATTGCTTCTTCATCTCTTGCATCACATTGGCTTGGATAACATTCTCCAAAAATTCAGGATGTAAACTTCTTTCAACTGCAACCCTCTCTCCATATTCTCCAGCCTTTTCTCTGCATGTAAAATCCCTAAATGTTGGTGTTTCAATGAAAGAATCATCCTCCATGAATTCTTTGCAATTCTTCACCCTCATATCATCAAATTTGTTAACACCACTCAATTAATCTTTTCCCATCCTTGGGATATGTGTCCCAGAGCTTGATGCAACTTCTCTTGGGGGAGAAGGCATCCCTTGCTACATATCTTCGAAAGTTATCACAATATCATCTCATCACTATCAAGGTACTCCACTATCAGACTCTTCTCTACCCTTTGTCTCTTAATTGGTGGTTGCTTTGGGGGAGGAGAACTTCTTGGAGGAGAATCAATGTCAATAATAATGGGTGAGGATTTCCTAGGAGGCAATGAAATTGATCCAGTTGGAGAAGCTGGTCTTGAATCCTCTGTTTCAACAAGAGTTGAATCTATCTACTCCTTATTTGTTTCCCTTTTCCTAGGATACACCTAAATTGTTTTGGATGGTTGAGAGGAAGGCCTCTCCAAATTTTTGGATGGTCCCTCTTCAGTTGAAAAATACTTTCCCTTATCCCTAACCATTTCCACCCTTCTCATCACACCAACAACACTTTCAAAATTTTCAAGTGCATGCATTACTTGGTTAAATTCCCCTTGAATGTTGGGTAGAGGATTATAATTTGGATTTTTCCTATTAATATTTTCTACCATCTTGTTGAAGGAAATATACATAGCCTTCCTTTCCTCTTGCACTTGGAAATCAAAAATATTGCTAATGACATCCTCAGGGAAATAGAAATTATGAACGCACCCAATGATTTATTTGCTTTTACTACATGAATGAATCCCTCAAGATCATGGTTCCTAGGGTGAGTTGTTATCAATTTGTAGGGCTTAAGGACATCATTCAAAGCATTCCATTTCCTTTTGATCAACACAAAATCTAAAAATGTGGTGTATTCTGGGAAGAATGAGCCCTTCTTCTTATTTTCTAGCAAGTGACAATCTTGGGATCCAGCCAACTACCTCATGACTTCTATAAACCCAATACTGACTGGTACATCCATTGGTAGCACCAAAGGGTACAAAGGAGTCCCATACACCCTGAATATGGTCCTATCTGGATATGGAATGATATCTCCCCAATTATGGGTCATATTCAGCTCAGGCCTCCTCTCCATAGGTCATAAGAAGTCATGAATTTCCTTTGGGATCCTTGGCGGATCAAGAACCAGGAGTCTCCTTAGTTTAGCTGCAAAAAAATTATTGAAAACTAGGTAATCAAACTTCTAGTCATCCATATCTAGGATTTGGTTCCAGCATTGGATTGGTAGCTCAATATCACCATCCACTTTCTTTAAAGACATGTATTCTAAAAAATAATTCTCTTTGTTGCACAAAATCATATGCATCAACAGAGAATACCACCATAAATTTACCCAATGCTTTCCTCCTTTTAGCTCAACCAGGCACTTGTGCATGTTTTCTGCTAGGTAAGCGGCATAATCATAAACCACATTAAAGGGTGCATACTGAATATTACCTTCCATATACAAATATTTAATTGGTATGGTCTCAGGTGCATCAAAACCAATAATTTGATACAGGAAGTAGATGGTCTTTCTAAAATAGGGGGTAAAGTAATCCAGAGGGAAAGGTTCTTTCTCATCTTTCCCAATATTATTCTGCTTCTTGTTCTTCCCATATCTAGTTGAAGCCATGTGCATTGGTAACATGGTAGTTCAGAATAATACTTTAGTATTCTCATATTCCTTTTTGAAAATTTCCATGTCAATAGGGACCATATCCTGATTTCGTTCTTGCAGTTTGAAAGCTTCTACAATATCCTCCTTGGTGATCTTAATCACCTCAACACCATTACATACCCTAACAATTTTGGACACTGGATCATATCTAGCTACGATATCCTTGACTAGGTCCAAATCCACATATACATTTGGGACTACAATTTTCCCCATATCCATCTTGCAAGTATGGCAAATAGGATACTCACAATTCCTATTCCCAAACCAATTTCTAAACATTTTCCAACCAGTATAGGGAAATTTAGCATCCTTGATCCAAGCCTGCTTGTCTTGCAATCCCTCATAAATCCTAAGGCCATAATATATCACCACTCCTTGATTTTTCTTATTGGTCAAGGGTTTGAGTTGGTCGACAATGTCATCAGAGAGGACCCTAGCTAGGGTTTCAAGATGAGGCTTATGTGCTTTGGGAGCCATGGATATTCAAGAAATTTTACATAGGCTAGGGTTCTAATAAAAAGAAACTCAAAACCTAAATCCCTCAATCAGCAACCAAGGGTGTGATTAGAAGACACAGACTTACACAAACTTGACTAAGGGCAACAATTTTATGCATAAAATTAACGTGAAAAGATAATTAAAGCATGCAGGAAAAATAAATCTGAAGAAAACAAACACAACCTGCCCTAATTCTAGATAGTTTGAAATAAAGCATAGAATTTGGCTTTAATTATACTCATGGCTTTTGCATTAACAAGAACCCTAATTTTCTCATGTCTTAGCTCAAACACCTTGGCTCAATCTTCTAGTAGCTCTGCACTAATTTGTGATTTTCAACAATGCTAGGAAATCAATTTGAAGTGTTTACAACCCAATAACCATAAACTCCAATGTCCTTTCAGCCATTACTGCTCACTCACACAAAGTAAAATAGCTCAAATGTTTGTGTGCTCAATTTCAAATAGTAGTCGTTGATTTCTTTCCGAGACAACATGATGAATGACTAGGATTGATTCAACGGAATTTGAATTAACTCCACATAGGTTCCTCAACTCATCAGCCAATAGGAGAGTGCTGACTAGAAGACCCATCATCTCTTTTTGTGGGCTCCACTTCATTTTTCCATCTAAAAGAACAGTACACATTTCATACTTTCACAGACCTCGCACATCTCCTAATGGGAATTAAATTGATGATGTGAGGTGTGCAACGGGCGGCTAAGATTTATCCTTGCAAATGGTCATGAGACGTCGATCTTGGAAGTACTAGGCATCATACATAATGCAAACAAACTGGACCCCACCATGGCGAGGAAATGCATCTCATAATCAAGGACCTCGCACGTCTTCTAGTAGGCGCTCTTCAACTCTTGTGTGGTGTGCGATAGATTGTTAGGATATTTTCTTCAAATTGAATGGATATTATTTCCTGCACATGTTGATAAGGTTAGTTTTTAAAATGGAGCCAACACTAGGCTGACGGGTTTTGACCCTCAAGGTGGAAATTTTACAAAGGCGACTTTATAATATTTTCAAGTCGACTTAGACACTATTTAAAATGATGACATAGAACTAGGCAACCAACATACCTAAGTGAAAAGGGCTAGTAAAAGGATGTTTGCAATGACTCAAGTTGTGACTTGACCAACTGACAACTGGGTAGAGTAGGTCAACCTAAAATTAGAATTCCCAAGGTTTAAAACATGAAAAATAATGAAGGTGAGGATACAGAGTTAAAACCCTAAACCATACCTATGGGAAAGTATGTGACATGTTACTACCAAGCAAAGAATGAGCTCAAAATCTCAAGAATTTTAGGAGCTCCATAAGGGTGAGGGTTGAGGGTTGAGGGTTGAGGGTTGAGGGTTGAGAGTTGAGGGTTTAAGGGTTGAGGGTTGAGAGATTAGGGTTGAGGGTTGAGGGTTTAACGTATAAGGTTGAGGGATTAGGGTTGACTATCTAATGTATAGGGTAAAGTTTTTAAGGGTTTAGGGTTTAGGGTTTAAGGGTTGAGGTTCAAATGTATAGGGTAGAGGGTAAAGAATTGAGGGTTGATGGTTTAATGTATAGGATAGAGGGTTGAGGGATTAAGGGTTTAAGGGTTGAGGGATTAATTTATTAATGGTTTAAGGTATAGGGATAATGGATTAAGGTTGAGGGCTTGATGTATATGGTAGAAGGTTGAGGGATTAAAGGATTAAAGGTTTAAGGATTGAGGGTATAGGGTTGAGGGATTAGGGTTGAAGGTAAAATGTATAGGGTAGAAGGTTGAGAATTGAGGGTTGAGGGTTTAATCTATAGGGTAGAGGGTTAAGGGTTTAAGGGTTTAAGGGTTGATGGGTTAAGATTTGATGTTTTAAGGTTTTAAGGGTTTAATGGTTTAGGGTTAATGGATTAGGGTTGAGGGTTGAGGGTTGAGGGTATAGTGTTGAGTGTATAGGTTTTAAGTTTTAGGGTTGATGGATTAGGGTTGAGGATCCAATGTATAGGGTAGAGGGTTAAGAATTGAGGGTTGAGGGTTTAATGCATAGGGTAGAGGGTAGAAGGTTGAGGGTTTAAGGGTTGAGGTATTAGGGTTAAGGGTTGGGTTGGGGATTAATGGGTTGAGGATGAGGCTTGGGCCTGAAGGTTTAAGGGCTTAAGGGTTTAAGGGTTTAAGGGTGCCGAGGGCCGAGGGCCAGTGGCTCCATGGGTCAGAGGGCATAAGGCTGAGGGTTTGGCTGGGGCTGGCCTAAGAACTGAGGGTATAGGGGTTGAAGGGGTTGAGTTAAGGATTAATGAGGGTGAGGATAAGGTGAGGGTTGATGGCCGAGGGTTTGGTTAAGAGAGAGAGAGAGAGAGAGAGAGAGAGAGAGAGAGAGAGAGAGAGAGAGAGAGAGAGAGAGAGAGAGAGAGAGAGAGAGAGAGAGAGAGAGAGAGAGAGAGAGAGAGAGAGAACAGAGATAGTTGTATGGAGTGATTGAGCGAGGAGGGGAGATAGAGATAATTAGATAGGGTTGGAGAGAGAGAGGGAGAGATAGTGAGGGAGAGAGAGGTGAGATAGATAGAGAGAGATGGATTGGGGTTGAGGGTATAGGGTTGATAGATTAGAGTTGAGGGTCCAATGTATAGGGTAGATGGCTGAGAATTGAGGGTTGAGGGTTTAATGTATAGGGTAGAGGGTTGATGGATTAAAGGTTTAAGGGTTGAGGGGTTAAGGGTTGAGGGTTTAAGGGTTTAAGGGTTGAGGGATGAGATTGAGGGTTTAAGGGTTTAGGGTTGAGGGTATAGGGTTGAGTGTATAGGTTTTAGGGTATAGGGTTGAGGATTAGAGTTGAGTATCCAATGTATATGGTAGAGGGTTGAGGATTTAAGGGTTTAAGGGTTGAGGGTTGACATATTAGAGTTTAAGAGTTGAGGGTTGAGGGATTAGGTTGATGGAGGGGTTAAGGTTTGAGGGTTGAGGGTTTAGGGATTGATCATTGAGGGATTAAGGGTTGATGGTTTAGGGTTTAAGGGTTGAGATTTCATGGATTAGGGTTGAGGGATTAAGGGTTGAAGGTATAGGGTTGAGGGTTTAAGGATTGAGGATATAGGGTTTAGGGATTAGGGTTTAGGGTTTAGGGTTTTGGTTGAGGGTAGACGGTTGAGGGTTTAAGGGTTTAGGGTTTAAGGGTTGAGGGTTGAGGATTTAGGGTTGATGGTTTAAGGGTTGAGGGTATAGGGTTGAGGGATTAGGGTAGAGAGGGAGAGATGGAGGGAGGGAGAGATGGAGGGATAATTGAGATAGAAAAGGAGAGAAGAGGAGGAAAGAGAGAGATAGATGAGGGTTGAGGATCCAATATATAGGGTAGAGGGTTGAAAATTGAGGGTATATGGTTGAGGGATTATGGTTGAGGTTCCAATGTATAGGGTAGAGGGTTGAGAGTCTAATGTATAGGGTAGAGGATTGAGGGATTAAGGGTTTAACGGTTGAGGGTTTAATAGTTTAAGGGTTGAGGGTTCAAGGATTGAGGGATGAGGGTTGATGATTTAGGGTATAGGGGTTGAGTGTTGTGGGTTTAAGGGTTGTGGGTTGAGGTATTAGGGTTAAGGGTTAAGGGATTAAGGGCTAACGGTTTAGGGTTAAAGGGTTGAGGGTTGAGGGATAGGGTTGAGGGATTAAGGGTTGAGGGTTGAGGTTTTAGAGTAGAGGTTTTAAGGGTTGAGGGTATAGGGTTGAGGGACTACAGTTGAGGGTAGAGTGTTGATGGTGTGGACACAAAAAAAAGTTTCCCTTTCTAGTCACTTGATTTGGGATTGATTAACAAAAAATTGGACTTAATGAGGCCTTTATTTAGTGTTGTGAGATGTTTTAAACATCCACATTAGGTCTTGGACCCTTGCAAATGCATTAAATGATGTATTGTAAAGGTGTTGTAAAGTGTTGTAAAACACTTTCATAATTTTCTAGACACTTATTAAGCATTTATCTAGAAAAGTATGAAAGTGTTTTACAACCTAAATTAAATAATTTTCTCCAACAACCTCTTTTTTTGTGCCAATATTATCTTTCACCTCAAGTCTTTATCTATCCATGTCTTTCTTCTCTCAATTAACCTCTACCCTTGATTAAGTTATTTTCTAATTTAATTTTGGGCCTTGATTGTGATCCTTATTTTAGCCACTCCTTTTATAAAATGATACCTTTAAACCCTAATTCATTATTCATTCATCATTCATTATCTATCTCAACTCAAGCAAGCTAGGGTTTAGCATTTTGAGTCTTCACAAGGAAGCATCTTCAAGTACATCATCAAGGCATTCAAAAGAAAGATTCTCCATCCATTGCTATAGCAATTCAAGATCCTTCATCATGGAAAGTCTCTAATTTCATTGTTTCATGTTTCATGCTTTATTATCTTATTACATCATTTTGGTTTAATTACCTAAACGGGGTTTGACCAAGGCAAACCCCCAATACCTAACAACCAACATTTTCTCTCTCTTCCTTTGTGTGATTGCAAATTTAGGTGCTTAGATGGCTTGGACATGATTGAAGATTAGGTTGAAAACTTGTTGAAGTAATATCCACTTTTGTAAGGCCAAAATCAACACAAAAAGTCACCAACGGTGCTAAAAATTAGGGTTTCAGTTTTGGACACCTAGAGGTGTAGATTAAGTAGACCGAGAGCTCCAAATTCCATTTTGAGTTTTTAGAAAAGCCAAAATGGACTAATTCACCCAAAGTGGTGAATGAGTCCCACTATACCTAGTTTTTGAATATTTTTATAGATTTGGATACCCATTTGGCTAAAATAGGTCCCGGTGCAATTTTCTAGAACTGGGACCGATTCACCTAGAATGGTGAATGAGTCCCACCAGGCCTAAAAATTAGTATTTTCAGAATTTTAGAGTCATTTCCAATCCTTAGCAAGTGTACAAGTGTACACATTCAATTTTATAGCTTTCTGTTTGGTTTTATTTGCATTTCTATTCATCTTTCTAGGTTTTTTGCATACCTCATTGTGTTTTCAAACATCTTGCATTTCTTAGTTTTGCATGCATAATCAATCCATTTTATTAGTTATTTGCACTTATTTCATCTCATCTAGGAATATTGCATCCATCTCACATTAGTTCTTGATTGTTTACATTGCATTTTGGCCCAATCTTTATCCTTTTAGGTTAAAAACCCTAGAAGGACAATAAAGCATTTGGGTGCCAAAATCCTTGTTTACATTTTGTTGAACCTGAATTTAGAATACTTTATTTTTTAGTTTTGGATTCATCATCCTAGAATTAGCTTGCATTGCATTTTGAATTATTTAAGTTGCATTCTAGGGTTTCAAATTTTGCATTAGTGAAAGTGCATATAGGTTGCATTTTTGCATCTTAAATCATTAAATTTTTTTGAAATTTTTCCTTTGCATCTTAGGTCTACATCATACAACACAGAACACATAAAAATCAATCAAAACAATTTGAAAATTCTAAAAAAAAATCCCCACTGGGACTCATTTGCCACCTTGGGCGAATCAGTCCCTTTTCACCCCTAAAGCTACCTTTTACAGAGTTGAAAACCCTATTTTTAAGCTTCAAATTACTTCCATACCTATTTGTATTAGTTGGTTGAGTTTTTGTAACATGAATTTCACTAAATCTATCTTAAATTCTCTCATTTCATGCATTGCTTGATTTCAAATTTGCATTCCCACATTGTTGCATAGCATAATCAGTCAATTATCATCTGAAAATTGCATTTCCTTTTAGACTTTTACATTGCATTTTAAGTTTGCATAGATTGTTATTCAAACATGTTAGTATCTATTCTTTCCAAGTTTTCAAAGAACAAGTTATTCAATAAGCATGTTTGTCATTCATTCAATGCATATCCTATTTATGAGAGTCTCTTAGCACAAGAGAATGAAAATGTTGATGTTTGTCTAAAACTTCCACCTCCTCCTATCTCTCCTATTTGTGAGGATGATGTGTTAGAAGAGAATACAAACATAGATAACCATGATGATCATAATTGTACTTCTCCCGATACCTCTCCTTTTAGTGACAAAGGTATCTTGGTGAAAGAAGGTACAATCATTAAGAATCATGAATGTCTTGTTTGTTCTTCTCCTCATTCCCCTTGGGAAGATAATATAACAATACAAGATGTATTCATTACCATCACTTTACCTACTCTCCATTCATCTCCCAACACCTCCCCTATTTGTGACAATGCTTTTGTGCATGATCATGACAAACACATTTGTGAGGAGGATATGTTGGTATCAAGAAACCCAATGATTGAGAGTTATAACATTATTTATCTCCTTCCTAATGTTACTAACAATTGGAAGGTTCTATTTGAACAAGAAGATCCAATCATTGGCACACATGAAAATCTTAGTTGTCATCCCCTTGATGTCTCCCCTCTTTGTGATGATGCTTCTTTACAACATCTAACCATGACATGTGATGAACCTCCTGAAAGAAGTCCTACTAGGTTAGATATTATGGCACAAGACAATGAGATTATGGGGAAAAATAAAATTTCCCCTTCTCCTAATATCTCTCCTATTAGTGACATTGATCTTATGATGTTACAAGATCCAATTGATGAGAATCATGAGAATCTTCTGGAACAAGACACTTCACCCATTGCTTTATCCCCTAATTGTGATGAATTCATTTTGACATTTAACCAATCCTTGAATGTCAAAAACATTTGGATTTCCATTCTCCTACAAATTATCCTCCTAGGAAGACTATTATGGTGCAAGAAAATGATATGTCCTCCTTATGGGTACATCAAACCAAGACCACCAAGGTTATGAATGTGCAAGCTTCCATTAGATCTCCTTCAATCAATGACTCACATACATACCCTATGGGACATCCAAAGAATCCTCTAATTATTTACCCACCATCACACAAACAACAAACTCAAAACCAACCCGAACTCATCCTTTACCCACCTAAGAACAATGTTTCATACCAAGTTACATTGACATTGCTCACATATTTGACAAAGTGTATACAATCAAATCCAACCTCGAACCTAAAATAATTATGAAGCAACCTGAGAAAGGGTGTGATGCTATACAACAAGGCCTCCAAACCCCTATACAGTCCACAACACAAGAACCAAATCATGGTATTGTTGATTGTCCTTTCATAGAAATTACACCATCAAACAAACCTTCACTCAACATCAATACCATTGCCAAAGATTCTTCCAAGGAAACTGTAATCTTGGTACATCCTAAACTGATTGATCTCATTAAATGTGTATCAAGCATAAACTTTGTTTACTTATCAGCATAAATAACATTAGTTGTTTCTCCTTGCCATGCAATAGTTTTCGGATCATAACATACTCACTACTGCATGTTTTCCATTCATCGCAAGGGGAAGCATATCATCGTCCATTGGGGCTCACCCTTGTCTTTCATTAACTAGGGGAAAGGGATTAAGTAGCCTTGTCCTTGTATGTCACTTATCATCATCTCTTTTGGCTAGTCGTTAACCTTTCATGAACATATAAGAGCAAGCTTGGGATGTGGGTGAAATGCCTTAAGTTGGCTCGCATGTGACATACTCATTCATGATGTATCACAATTTAGAAACATATGACTTGGCATAGGGATTTCAAAGTTGGCTCTCATGTCTTCTTTCCCTGGCTACTTTAAAGCAATTTCTCATAGTGATGGTGTAGAAACCACTTTAAAGTGGGGGCATACATAAATGGCATCTTTTGAGAAAAATTTCATGGCATGATTTTTCTTTTTGTGATGTGTCCTCTTCTTGGTGGTGTCATTGGGTTTGATGTTGTCTAGGAGTGTATGATCAATTGGCATGGCATGATGCGAATGAGGCATCCCATGGGAAAAGATCTAAAATTTTGACTTGTACTCTCTTGGAGACATTAGACACAATGCTCCCTAAGAAGAAGATCTTACATGAACGAAGTAGAATCCCCTTCAACAAATTTTTTACATAACATTCAAAAGAATTTTCATTGTGGTGCCTTATCAAAGTTATCAGGAGCATAACTTTGTTATGGTTTGTATAATGGGAAGCCGACACAATAGCATGACTTTCTCATTATACAGTGGGAAGCCAACACGTTGGCATGAATTTCTCACTAAACCACTTCTTTTGGAAAACTCACCCCACATACGACTTGATGTTTTGTGGCCCCAAAGTTAGCACATCTTTGATCCACCTCATTTTTCCTTCCTTTAGTTCTTGTCATTGCATGATCGAGTATCTTGTTATGTTTATAAATCATTCAACCTCAAGTGTGTGTCCTTTTGTGCTTATGTTGGTTTGAATTAGGATCTTGAATCTTGGGGGCTTGACCACTTCCTTGATCTTTTTCATTCTTTCTCATCCACATTGGTATGATTGGACCCCTTCTTTAATGTCTACTTTAGTGTGAGTTTGAAGCATGTTCATCCTCTCACTAAAGTGGGGACTAATTGTGGACACAGAAAAAGTATCCCTTTTTGCTTGCTTGATTTGGGATTAATTAACGACAAATTGGACTTAATGAGGCCTTGATTTAGTGTTGTGGGGTATTTTACACATCCACATTAAGTATTGGACCCTTGAAATTTCATTAAACAATGTCTTGTAAAGTTGTTGTAAAGTGTTGTAAATCACTTTCATACTTTTCTAGACTCTTATTAAGCATTTAAGTCTAAAATTATTTTAATTCAAAAGTTAAATTTTCCCTATTCTTCTATAATTAAATAATCATTTCAATTATTTAATTATTCATTAGCCTTTTCTCTCTATAATTAAATAAATGTTATATTTATTTAATTATTTGTCCTTTCTTTATCTCCCTAATTAAATAACTATTTTTAATTATTTAATTATATAATTTGTTCTCACCTTTCTCTTTTGAAATAAATAAAATTAATATTTTATTTATTTCTCCAATATTGGCCACCTAAATTAAATAATTTCTCCAACAACCTCTTTTTCTATGCCAATCTTATCTTCCACCTCAAGTCTTTATCTATCCATGTCTTTCTTCTCTCAATTAACCTCCACCCTTGATTAAGTTATTTTCTAATTTAATCTTGGCCCTTGATCATGATCCTTATTCTCACTACTCCTTTATAAAAGGAGACCTTTAAACCCTAATTCATTATTCATTCATCCATAATTTATGAACATAATTAATTATCTATCTCAAATCAAGCAAGCTAGGGTTTAGAATTTTGAGTCTTCACAAGGCATTCAAAACAAATATTATTCATCCATTGCTAGATAAATTCAAGATCCTTCATCATGGAAAGTCTCTAATTGCATTATTTCATGTTTCGTGCTTTATTATCTTATTTCATCATTCTGGTTTAATTACCTAAATAGGGTTTGACCAAGGCAAACCCCCAATACCTAACAATCAACATTTTCTCTCTCTTCCTTTGTGTGCTTACAGATTTAGGTGCTTAGATGGCTTGGAATTGATTGAAGATTAGGTTGCAAACTTGTTGAAGTCATCTCCACTTTTGTAAGGACAAAATCAACACAAAAAGTCACCAATAGTGCTAAAAATTAGGGTTTCAGATATGGACACCTGGAGGTGCCAATTGAGTAGACTGGGAGCTCCAGATTCCATTTTTGAGCTTTTAGAAAAGCAAAAATGGAATAATTCACCCAAAGTGGTGAATGAGTCCTCACCTAGAGTGGTGAATGAGTCCCACTGTACCTATTTTCTAAAGATTTGTGTAGATTTGGATACCCATTTGGCTAAAACAGGCCCCACCGTAGTTTTCTAGAACTGGGATTGATTCACCCAAAATGGTGAATGAGTCCCACCAGGCCTAAAAATTAGCATTTTTAGAATTTCAGAGTCATTTCCAGTCCTCAACAAGTTTACAAGTGCACAAATTCAGTTTTATAGCTTTTTGTTTGGTTTTACTTGTATTTATATTCATCTTTCTAGGTCTTTTTGCATAACTCACTATGTTTTCAAACATCTTGCATTTCTTAGTTTTGCATGCATAATCAATCCATTTTATTGGTTATTTGCACTTATTTCATCTCATCTAGGCATATTGCATCCATATCACATTAATTTTTGAATATTTACATTGCAGTTTGGCCCATCTTTCCCCTTTTAGGTGAAAACCCCTATAAGGACATCAAAAATCTAGGTGCCAAAATCTTTGTTTACAGATGGTTTTAGGGTTTAAGGATTGAAGGTATAGGGTTGAGGGATTAGGGTAGGGAGGGAGGGATGGAGGGAGGGAGAGATGAAGGGAGAAGTGAGATAGAGAGAAGGAGAGAGATACATTAGGGTTTAGGATCCAATATATACGGTATATGGTTGCGAATTAAGGGTATAGGGTTGAGGGTTTAGGGTATTGGGTTGAGAGTAGAGGGTTGATGTTATAGGGTAGAGGGATTATTGTTGAGGGTCCAATGTATAGGGTAGATGGTTGAGGGTTTAATGTATAAGGTAGAGGGTTGAGGGATTAAGGGTTTAAGATTTTAAGGGTTGAGGGTTTAAGGTTTTAAGGGTTGAAGGATGGGGGGTTGGGGGTTGAGGGTATAGGGGTTGAGGTTTTAGGGTTGAGGGTTTAAGAGTTTAAGGAGAGATAGACAGACAAAGAGATAGAGACATAGAGAAAGAGATAGAAAGATAGAGATAGAGACAGAGAGATAGAGAGATACAAATGGAGAGGTATAGAGGGAGAGATTGGGAGGTGAGAGAGAGGTGAGATAGAGAGGAGGGAAAGAGAGAGGGAGGGAGGTAAGAGGGAGGTGTGATTAGGGTTTAAGGGCTTAGGTTTTAATGGTTTAGGGTTTAGGATTAATGGTTGAGGTTTTAGGGTATAGGGTAAAGTGTTTAGTGTTTAGGATTTAAGATATAGGGTTGAGGGTTAATGTATAGGCTTAAGCATATAGGGAATTATGGTGAAACTTCATATCACACACAAAATGATACATACACAACACTTAGAAGATTTCATAATTGGTCAAAGATAGGTCTCATTGATGTACCTTAACCCAAGCCCCTATTGACACATGATAATAGTTAAAAAACCTTACCAAAATCAACTTTTTAAAAACGCGAGTGCATTTTGGAGAAGTTGAAATATGGTTTTTTTAGAGAAAGATAAAATGTACTTGCATTATAATGCAAGCACATTTTTTCTTTCTCTAAAAAGGGTAAAAAATCTAAGATACCCATGATCTAAGCCCACATGCTCTATTATTCTCCTTCTTTTGTGTGTGATCTGACAAAAAAATTGCTTTTTGATGTTGTTGGGAAGAGCACATGCAAATTTTACACATTGAACCACCTTTTTCTAGTTTTCCAGCTTAAGGAGGAAATAACAAAGTTTTTACATCAAATTTGATTATATCAACTCAAGTTTCAATATTTGTAGTGTTGCAATGTTAATTGATTGAATTATTATAATTTAAGATATACATTGGTTAATTGTATAATTTGTAGTAATTCTATTAGAGTTATATACAATTGAGCATTGATAAGGAATAATTTTTTTGGAAAGCTCAAATTGTTGAGGATTTTGATGTAAGAAGAAAAAATACTACACATTATTGGGTAGTTTCTCCATTTGAATCTCTGTTTTTAAGGTATGTGAAGTCTTTCTACATGTTCTTTACATTTTCCTTCATTCTATTTTGTCTCTTTATCATGTCCCTTATCATACATGCTTAATACAATGCTTTGGTTTTGTTATCATGTTGATTTTAGGATTAGATTTTTCTAATTATTCCAAATTATGAGTGCTCAACATACACATTCTTAATCAAATATATTATATTTTGCTAAGGGATTAGATTATATTTTGTTAAAATGCATATTCCATGTTCATCATTGTTTGTTTTTACTTTTTGACATCTATGAGAATTCAAGGGGTTTTCCTTTGAATATTCTCATTATAACCTTAGCCCCTCTTGGCACATTTTAACCTACAGAATTCTTCACTCTTTGTAGTGGTTTGGCTGCTCTTATAGTATCATGCAACTCTTGGGAAACCAAACAAATCATGGTTTGAATTGTTGCAATATCCACATAGCTTCTTCGTTTCTTCCCTTCTCTAACCTTAATCTCTTCCTCTACAATTTCCTCTGCTAAACTCATTGTAGTAGGATCTATTGTTATTATATTCTTTGCTATAACTTGTAGAAGGTATGTCTTTAGGGAGTTACAATATCACAGTTTGAATTGACTATATATCAACAAAGACCGAAAAAAACATTTTTTAACCTCCTTGAATGCTCCCTTTATTGCAACATTTCCCTCATCTTCCTCACACTCTCTAAAGTAATCATTGCAAACTTGTTGTCAAACCCTCTATGGTTGGGAAACAACTTCAACTTCACCCTAAACTAGAAAAATTCACTTATATATGATGAAGATTCCAAATGAAAATGTTGTTTAAGGTATAATATGGTGAATATCTAGCAATTTTGGTGGCTAGAGATGAAAGGAAATATGCCATGAAGGTTGTACAATGTGCCTAGTTTTCTTATGCATTAGGATTGATGACATTAACTATGTGTAATTGATTATAAGGATTTTATGTCAATCATCAAATACCATGCATGCTATTTAGTATTATGGTGTGTCCTAGTGCACTTATTCATTAGGAATAATGATGTTACTTATATGGATAATATACATGAAAATATTATGTCATGCCTAGTGTGCTTGCACATTCACCATGGTTGAGTGACATCAACTCTAGTGTGTAATGGACTAAATTTGATATGTCATATATGGCGTGCATTAAGGTTGAATGAAATAATATCCTTTGATTTTCATGTCTTTTCAGTGAAGCTTCCATCTTGAATATAGTGCATCAAACTCCTACATTATGTGTCTAGTGTTCTTAACCATGCATCATGGTTAGCAATATTTATGATAGTGTGTTTTGACTTTATTAGTTTTATTTTAAGTCTTAGAAATGTATATTTCATTGAGTTCTATAGGTTTTATTTGAGTTTCTAATGATATTGTATATGTCATAGAGATTGTATGGGTTTTGTTTGAAGGTTGCATCAAACTCCTACCATGTGTTCTTAGTGCACTTGTTTATTGATCATGGTTAAGAGACATTTACTCTTATACATGATGATTGTATGGATTTTCTGTGAAGGGTTGAATGACATACATTTCATTTATTTATATGGATTCGTTTGAGGGTAAAAGTACAAAGTTGTGTCACACTTTTATAAAGGAAATAGCCAACACTGATCCAACTTTTAAAATTGAAACACTAAAAAGTGGTATATATGTTTTGAATTTTGAAATGATGTAAACTAATAAGAAATTTATTTTTTAGTATATTTTATTTTTGTATTTTTTTGAAAAAACTAAAAAAATTATTTGAATATAGTTTATATAAATTAAGACTATAATTTAGTTGTTGAAAAATGAACTTACATGAGACGTCAATCTTTATATAGTATTTTTTTTCCTTCAAGTTTTTTGTGTGTATTTATAACTTGAAGCTTTAGTGCATGGATATATTTTTTTCCAAAATGGGTAAATATATATTTTTAAATAAATATTAAAATGTGTGTGTATTAAAACTTAGTTGTTTCTAGTCAACATCAACTTTCATATTAATTATTTACCTAAAATAGAAAAATAATTATACCATCTTGATATAGATTATTGTATCTAGCGCATCATATTTTTTTCAAATTTTTTTAATATGTTTTACTATTTTTCTTTGACATGGTAATCAACCTAATGTTTTGTGCTAATAACCAAAATTTTGTAAAAATGAAAAGGAAAATATAAATAACAATTAAACAATTGAAATATATACATTTTTGAAAACTAAACTTATGGATCTACAAAAGGGTATTTTTTATATTTTAGAACAAATGGTTTTTACATGAGTAGAAGTTTTTTTTTTTTTGGTTGGTAAAACAGTTGAATTTTATTTATAAAAATAAAAAAGTTACATAACAGTTCTCATTACAACTTCTTTTTTTAAATCTCTTACATCACCAAAAAGCTTCACTTCACAAACCCTTAGCCCTACCATCTAACCATCCTACAATCCCTAGCAAGTGTTATAGAAAAATTCACTTCAACAAACAAAGATCTACATAAACAATCCTACCAAACTAACCTACAACCAAAATATCCCTAATCCACGACCTATTATCTGGTCAATGGTGTGGGGCTCAAACTGGTCTTCCCTTTGTCTGAGACCTAAGGACCATCGTAAATAATTTCCTCATTACTTTCTTTGCTTTCTTCCCCTTGATAGTTTTCCAACCATCCTCCACCCTTGTAGCCTCCTTTTTCCATTCCAATTCTTTCTCAAGAGGGCTCCTCAAATCTCCATTCAGACTGTAAGTTGATTGTGTATTTTGTCCTTCAGCTTTCCATTTGTCAGTTTCTTTCTCTTACAACCTCATCAGCCCTCTTTTCTCCCAACATTCTGGTGTTGTTATCCCATTTTTGAGGTTCACCTCCTTTTCACTTCCATTGGAAATAACATTATCTTTGTTCGCAATCGAACTCCCTTCCTATGTTAGGGTCACATACTTCTATTGTTCATCCTCTCTTCTAACATCATGCTCCAATGCCCTCCTTTCCCGCACTTGAGCCTCAGAAATTTGACCCTTCATTACCTTAATTTTCAAAAATGGTTCTCTTTCCTTTCCTCTTTTTTTTCCACTGTGTAATGTTGGGGAGCAACATCCTTCCACCAAGAATTATATTTTTTTGTTCTATGTTTGGAACATTGAGTAGCCAAGTGCCCTATTTGAAAAAAAATCCTGCACCTAAAGGGTACCCTTTCAAAATCCAAAGGCTGCACCCAACATCTTTTCAAAGTTTTTATCTGGACCTTTTCCGGAAGCTCCTTGGACACATCCATTTCCACCAAAATCCGAGCAAAGGTTGAGTGCAGCAGATTAGAAGAACCCTCATCAACCATTAGGAAGCTTCCTAAGAATTCCCTACAGCCTCCAAGAAGGAATCAAACCAAAATTGCAAGGTTAGGAAGTGTCACCCAGAGAGGAACCCTCTCAAAAAATTTAGTGGATGGGTTAAAATCCGGATGCCATGGCTTTAACAACAAAGTATACTTATCTTCCCAATCCTAGTGGTATTCACCCAAAATCTTATTTCTATCATACTCCTTTTCAAAAACCACAATGAAAAAACCTTTAGCCATGGGATATATTTGAACATACCCTTCCAAAATAGGCTCCCAATTATTAGAGATCCATTGGTGAAGGTCAGTCAAGCTTGGCCAAAAACCTCTGAATCTCCCAATCAGGCCTAGCCTAGAAAATACATTTTTGTTGAAGGACACTTCTTGATCTAGCTCACTATCTAGCTACACTGTAACTGTTATAGCTGTAGGTCATGAAATGGGATCCTCTCCTCTCCTTCCTACTGATATTTTTCCTATTTGTTTTGATGTCTGAGAGGGGCCTATTCTCCCAATCTCAGACATCTTGGACACCTTGAAAGACCCATCTCCCCTGGGTTGTGAGCACTAGGATGCCCATTTTTCTAGCCTTGCTATGGAGGCAAGTCTTTATCGTCCAAACCTAAGTCATCACTACTTTTTCCATTTTTCTTCTCTATGCTCTCTATTTGGGCATCTCCACCAGCCTTTGCTCCTTTATCACTGCATCGAATGTCATTTCCCATGACCTGAAACACCTTCCCAAATGAGCTCAGACTAGGAAAAACCCTAGTCGACACCATGGTGAGTACCATTCGACCATCGGTCTCCATCCTTCTAAGCTTTAACCTACTTTTCAATCAACAATGGTGGATGTCTACATGAGTAGAAGTTGTTGAAATATCAAGTTTTTCAAAAAAAAAATTGATAAATTGGACTGAAAGTGGTGCTAAATATGCATTTATCCAACAATTTTAGCTAGAAAATTTTTGGACATGTATAACTTAGCTAGAAGGAATCTTACAAGATCATATGATTGACCAAAATTAATTTTTAGTGAAAAATACTTATTCACTTATGCTGATAAGTTGGCCAAAAGTGTGACACAGCTTTGTGTTGATACCCTTGAATTTTATAATGACACATGTGTCATTGATTTGAATGGATTTTGTTGCACTTTTTTGCTTCCCTCTTCATGCCCATTGTTGACCCTCCTCATGCCTCTTTTGGACTATCATATATTGTATGTATCATAATTTCATGAAATATGCTAGATGTGTGTAAGTTATTTATTTACTCTATAGTACTATGGTGGGACTAATATTTATCTCTTTTCATGCTACAAATAATACTCTTCGTCATGCCAAGGAAATGATCAAGGATTAAACCAACACAAGAAGAGCAAGAAGCTAAGAATGCAAAGAAAGCATAAATATGAGGGAACTTTATGAGAAGGGGAAATTGGACACGATAGTCAAAGACATGCCAAAATGAACCTCAACCATCAATGAGAGATATGGTATTGATGGCACAAAGGGAATGAATGTAAAAACTTTTTGTTATAAGAGATTTGAAAACCATAGTTGGAGACATGTCCTATACCACAATTCAAGATGAAGGGACACCATCTACCGCATCTTGAGTTGAAAGCACATCATCACTCACATGTGAAGAAGGAGGTATGCCATCTTTCCCATCTCAAATTCAAGGTACGTCATTTATTCCATCTTCGATCGAAGGTATGCCATCTATCCAATCTCATATAAATATTGATGAAATTCCTAATGTTGAGCAAAATTTACCTTTGAGAACACCACCTAGAATTTTGTGTAGAATGCCCAAGTATTTGATTGATATTGATGAGAATATTTTGCAACCAATGGAATATAAGATTCCAAAGTGCACTTGTAGAAGATATGCTAATAATATTTGGAGAGTGTACTTTGAGAAATTAAATGAGACCGGAAGATGTCAACTATTTGTTGAAATGATGTGAAGTATAAATTTCAGGTCAATTATGAAGATTCTTGGGTTGAGAACTAAAACATAGAAAAATAGGGGGGCATAGATCAAATAAAGGGATGGTATAAAATATGGACCTATCTTCCTATTTTCATTATGAAATGAGATCCACACAAAGAATCGACTTACAACCCTTAGGTGAGTCAACTCAATGGGGGAATCTACTAATTTCCTTATGATTGAGGATTGGGGTATCGGCTTGAACAACATGTTTGGGAGAAAAACTAAAAAATAGAAAATATAATCAATTATTTCATTCAAATTTGAAACATAAATTTAAATATCAATACAAACAGAAATAATAAACTTTCTGCAAATCTAAGAAGGGTTAGACACTATGTACTAGTCACCAAAAAGTAGTTTTGAAAGGAAAACTGGGACTCATTTGCCCATGGGCGAATGGGTATTTGTGTATATTTTCCAAACAACTTTTGGGAGCCTCTAATGTTATTTTGTAGCTTCTGTTTGATTTTGGGTTTCAGTGTTGGGAAGTTAGAAATCAAACCTGTAGGTGAGATTCTGTAAATTGATAATAACTTTGACAACTTTTGCAACTTTGACAACTTTTCCAATTTTTCTCTTCAAGAGGTCTCCAATCCTTCTTCAACCTAAGATATGCAACACAAACAGAAGAGGGAAAAATTGTTTGTTTTTGGTGAATGGGGGTTTTCCTTGGTCAAACCCTATTTGGGTAATTAAACCTTGAATTGAAATAATGAAATATGAAAGGAATGATGAATGAACAATGCAATGTTGCAACTCACCAAACCCTTGAATAAAATTTTGAAAGTTTGAAATGTTGATATTGATCTTGCATGAAATGGCTTCAATGGATGTGGATGAATGCTTGATTTCAATCTTTGAAACCTACATCACAATGTTAGATCCAAAAACATGCATGATTGCAAGAGACTTTGACATGATGGTTGAGATCTTGATTGTTGCAATAAATCGCTGATAAATCTACTCTTGAATGCCCTTGATCATAATATTTTCTCTTGTAAACTTGAATTAATACTCTCATGAAGTGCTTATGTGTTGAAATGATAAAAGTACCTTGTATTTATAAGTATGTATCCTTAATTTCCTAAAAATCAAACATTACAAGATGAATTTAAATTTAAATTTAGTGACCTTAAAATACTACCAAAAACATATTTTAAATTTAGGTTCAAAGGCATAGGGAGGACCCATTCGCCAATAGGTGAGTGGATCCAATGTCCCTATTCCTAGAACACACATTGCTCAAGGTAAAGTGTTATGTGTTGGCATTAATTATTTTGGGTTTCCCCTTCAAAAATGTAATTTATTAGGATTGTAGATGTAAAATAGGGCTTATTAAGGAATAATTAAGCCCAATTTATTTAAGGGGCCCAAAAAAAGTGTGAAAATGTAAAGGAGTACATTTTCCTACACTACAAGAACATCAGAGGCTTCAAGTGAAAAAACTATTGTGAAGAATCTAATGAGTGGTTATGAGAGTGTGGGTAACACCTCATGCACAAAAGATAGTAATGTCACACTACATGTCATAACATCAACAATAGTAAGTAATCAAATGAAGAAAGCTCATCTCATTAAAATACAAGTCAAGAATTGAGAATTAATAGAAAAACTTTATCAAGAGCTATTGAAAGGAGCCAAAGAATCGAGGACACTGATGACAATGAATTATGGGTATTCTCAGCAAGACTACCATGAAAAGATAAATCAATTGTTGAAGCATTGAGATCACTAATTGAATACTTTTGAAATAATTAAAAAAGGGAATCTCTAAATGAAAGGGATGTGGTAAGAAGGAGAATCGATAAACCGTGAGTCACATCCAAAGAATTTTTTGGATACGACTCAAAAACAATTTTTTGGTAAATTTCTAGAGATGTATCCTCAAGTTAAAAAATTTCAAAGATATTTTGAAATGCTAAAACCTTTCTATGTCAAAATAAATCAAACACACACTACTTGTTGTTGTAGATTACATATTAAATTTTTTATTCATTTTATTGTTTATCAATCAATATGTTTAGATTTGCATACTAACAATGTTTTGCAGGATTGTGGCATACATGCCCCACCTACATCTTCAAGAGACTTCATATCAACAATTTTATGTGAAAGAGAGGAAGGTAAAATATTCTACAAGAAATTATGCTTGGATGGCACATGTCAGCATTGTGGTGGCTTGCAATGTACGCCAATATGTGAGCATATGGAAATCACACATGTGGTTGGAAATGAACTAGTAGAGTTTGGAAAGTATTAAACAATGGCCTATAATACAAAAGATGGTAAAGAAGAAAAAAGGTGTGATATGGTTATTCAAAAGATTCCAATGTATCAATTTATGTCTACATTTCATGACAATATAGTGTATGAGTATGCAAGGCATACCCATAGAGCTCAATGGTTGGACTTGCAATTTAAGTTATGCAAGGACACATTTCCACTTGGTAGCATTGTTTTAGTCGTTGACTTTGCAGCAAACTATAGTCTACAACCATAGCGTGAGGTGCAATATTACAACTCCACATAGATTTCTATATTTGTGCACATATAATTTGTAATGATAGAAAAAGTACTCCCTAACATGGCCTTGATTTAGTGTTGTAATATGTCTAACATATTCACATTAGGTCTTGGGCCCTTGTGAACTAAATGAGATTATTGATGCCTTATTTGGAGTGTTGAAAAGTGTTGTAACACACTTTCACACTTTTATAGGATTTTATTAAATAATTGGGCTTCTTTATGCTTTAATTGGACTTATTTTGCATCCACAAGCCTCATTTAATGCATCTTTTCGAGGATGATCCCAACAAAAATCAACATCCAATCATAATTCAAGTGTTTTTAGGTTGTGTGGCCCAAATTTGGTGGTTTGGGACTCATACACAACCTTGGGCATATGGGTCCCACCTAGGATTTTAGGTCTTGATCCTGATTTCACACCTTTCTAAGCATTTTTTAAAATGGTCCCATAAACTATGCCTAATGGGACCAATACACAACCTTGGGTGTATGAGTCCCGTGTGGCCAAAAATTAAAATTAATTCAAATTCTTGGTGATATTTTATCCTCCTAGATCTAATGTCAGCTTATAGTGTTGTAATTTTGGGAATTTTTGCATAATTAAGTATAAATACAAGTTTCTTTCTCTCATTTTCACCCCAAGCATTCAAGTATTTATGCATGTAGAAAATTTGAGTTCACAAGAGAATTCAAGTGTTTACAAGAGCATTCAAGAGCATTCAAGGGAAGATTATCAAGCATTTTAGAGCATTATTCAAGCATCAACCATCACGTCAAATTCTTCATGCATCATGTTTGTTTTTGAGCTAATAATTGGGATGTAGGGTTTCATGATTCAAGCTAGCATTTCATTCAAGATATATCATATTCAAGAAAGAGTCAAGATCTACGTCCACTGGAGCCACCTCATACATGTTTACAACACTTCATTGCTAGGGTTTGGTGAGTTGCAACATCATATTTTGTTCATTCATCATTCTCCATTCCTACTTCATTTCATTTCAAGGTTTGATTACCAAAATAGGGTTTGACCAAGGAAAACCCCTTTTCCACTAACAAAACAACATTGTTTCCTCTCTTTTGTGTGTGTTTTGCAGGTTTAGGTTGAAGATACATTGAAGAGCAAGTTTGGATAAAGTTTTCAAAGTTGTTATCTCACATTGGAGATACTTGGAACACTTCTATAGGCTGCAAATCAGGGATTCGGATCCTAAAATAAATTGAGAATCACAAAGCAGACCTTGAATACTAGATTCAAACTTTGAAGCTTTAGAAAACCCTAACTAGACTAATATGATAGTTCTGGCGTATGACTCCCAGTTTAGGTCAATTTTCAAGGTTTTGCAATTTCAGACACCCATTTGCCAAATTCTAGTTTCTACACAGAAACCCAGATCTGGGACCAATTCGCCCAGTCTAGAATATGATTCCTAGTTAGCATTAAAGTTAGAATATCTATCATTTCAGAGCTTCATTCAACCTCCTTCAGGTTTCCAAGTGCACACATTCATCTTGTAGCTTTTTGTTCTATTTTACATGCATTTTTAGGTCATTTAGTGAAATATTACATCATATTAGGGTTAATAATTTCATCTTGTGTTGCATTTGTCTTTCCAATCCCCAGCTTGGTTGTGAACCCCTCATTTTTTTACAATTAGCCCTAAGGAAATCCCTATTGCAAGATCTATTTCTCCTTTGCATTAAGATCTCTAGGGTTTCCCTTCAATGAGATAATTGGAAAGTGGGTTTTCTCTATGTCCTAAACCATAAGAAGCATCACATACATTTTTTGTTATTTCAGAATTCATTCATACTAATGATAGTATAGAGGATGATAGAAAGATCATAAGGGAGTATCATTTTTATATTAGTGATGATTGCATACATTCTACAGAGTTTGTGCAAGGTTGTTTTCAGGTGTTCTACAATGATTTGGCTAGAAGGGGAATATCATTCAGTTAGCATATCATATGATCAAATAATTGTGCATCAAAATTTAAGAAATCACGGATGTTCTATTGGTTGAGAAGGATGCACAATTTTATAGGTGTTCAACATATGTGGAAATTTTGTGAGGTCGGGCATGGAAAGGGGGAGCATGATGGTGCAGGAGCATATATCAAAAGAGCCATAGCACAAGAAGAGTTAAAGTATAAAGAAAATGCAATGTTGACAAATGTAAAATAATTCATCAAGTGGTGTAATGCTTTGATGGGTCTAGGTAATGAAGGTAAGTCCTCAGTTCATATATTTTTTTGGTTGATAGATGATACTAACATTGCATAATATGAGGATTGTTGTACACTAATAGGATCAAGTGAGCTACACTCTTTTAGAATCTCAAATGTAGGTTCATGGAGTATCCATATGTAGAAGATGGCATGATTTTGTTCATGTACAATTCAAGCCTGGAATGAGTGTGAGTCAAAGGAGTGGGTTTATGAATGGTGGTTAAGTTTTCTTAGCCCAATTGACATGTATTGGCCCCCGATGGTACTAGAACTAGCACAGATGGAATCATCAGTTGACTTTGACCACATATCAAATATAGTTCAACTAGGTAATATATCAACTTGCATAGTTTTTAAAATTCCTAATGTTATGTTACTTTATAGTGTTTTTGTAATGTTGACTAATTTCGTCTAATTTGCTACACATATCAATGCAGGGCATGTTTATGCAGTTATTATAGATGAAGACAATGAAGAGGGAATGAATTATTACTTGTGTCATTATGTTGAGGCCAAAAAAAAATTAAAGGCCCCAATTACAAATGGAGAAAACATTGAATACCCTACAGGCTCAATGGTTGTTACTCAAACATGGCTTAGAAGGTACCCACATAATAGTGTTGTTGTTTCATGACTTTTACATGCATCACAATATTCTTCATTACTCAAATCTTGTCGTGGCATCCAATTTTCATTTGGTACAATATTAGGGTAGACCTTTGAACAAGACCTTTTGGAAGGCATGTGAGTTTGACCATGAGGCAATACTTAACACAATAAAGAGTAGAGCAGACCTGGATGATTCGTTGGATTAATTTGTAAGTATGCACATTGAAATTGTAAAGTCATATTATTGATATTAATGTATTGTAGTTGATAGTTAGACCTTTCATTTCTATATTTTTACTTTACTTATGTTTTGGTTCCAAATATCCAATGGCATAGGAAGGACTTACTGCCCCTCTTAAACTTAAAGTTTTTCTTTTTTTGTTGCTACATTTTTACACATATATAGTGAAAATTGGGTAGATTATATGCATATTTATAGTTTCACCATTTGACCATCTTGATACCTCAATTTGTAAAATTTACCTTTGCATCCCTAGATCAGTCTTGGGACACCCTTCCTCAACCATCATTTCACTTGAAACATCAACCATTTCCATCATATACAGTGAATATTGGGCAGATTATATGCATATTTATGGTTTCACCATTTTACCATCTTGAGACCTCAATTTGCAAACTTGACCTTTGCAGCCCTAGAGAAGACTTGGGAGACCCTTCTTCAACCATCATTTCACCTAAAACATCAACCATTTCCATCATATCCATTCAAAATATATCATCTTTCCCTCATCTTAGCATTTTCATCAATTATCATAAGCTAGTCATCACAACCATCATCAAATCCGTGTTATCAAAATCCCATCAAATCCTTACATAGGTGATTATCCAAGCCTAAGTAAGTGTATTCAAGCCTTTTCTAAGTGATTATCCAAGCTTAGGTAATAAAAATCATCCTTTATCCAAGCCTTAGTCAAATGATTATCCAAGCTTGAGTGAGAAACTCCAAGCCTTTCCTAGTTGATTATAAAAGTCTAGTCTAAGAAAACCCCATTATCATCAATCAATGATCTAGTCTAGCCTGAGACAATATTGGTCTTATATCTCCCTTTTCATCATTATCCCCTTTTCCATCCATTTTATCATTATCCCTTTTCCATCCATTCTATAATTATCCCCTTTACTCCATCTCAAATCCAAGGTCTACCCAATCATCCTTAATCACCCTCATTCTATTTCATCATTCCCGGGTATCTCTCTCTTGGATGCCTATCACAAGGTCCCAAGAATGAAAGAAAATTATTACCTACCAATATTTCCAACCATTATATCATTATAATATTCAACATTATATCCCTTCTCCTCATATCTCAACGTCTATCCCATTTAACCCGTCATTTCATCTCCAAACTTCTAGTCCCATGTCATATCACCATCTTTTATTGTGTTTCACTATCAATTTGGTGGAAATATTAATTGTATTGTTCCATTTCAGCTATGTTTAAGTTTGTGAGTTGTGATCCTTCAACATCATTGAGGTTTAGGGTTTTTCCACCCATTTTACTCATATCATTTCCCTAAGCTTTTCACGGGCTCATCTTTGACTGTTGACTAGCTGCACCAAGTCACCACTAGAGCTAAATGTTTTATTTGTGCCCTTCACCATCATTCTTTAACGACCCCATTTCTTAAGTCACCCTTTTTTCCTAGGATGGAATTTTCCTTAGAAATGACTTATGTGCACATGTCTTTATGCTTTATGAAGGTTTGTTTACACTCTATCTCTTATCACGAGCTCTGTTATGGGATTCTACATTCAACTAGCAATGAGCGATGCCTTTTCGATGGCACTATCAATACCTATAATTATGAGCTCATCACTCATCGTGGGTCGTGCTTCATCCACCATAAAGAAACTAGCGATGAGTGACATATTATTTTCTTTCCAAGCTAGGTACATCACCCATTGCATGATTCGTTTCTCCTTTGGGAAGGTAAATGTCGATGAGCGATGTTCAATTTTCATGACTACAGGCTATCATCGCCTATCATGGGTTATACCCTCAAGTTTGGAAGGTAACATGTGATGAGCAATGCAGTTACCCCAAGTAACCCATCACTGGTGCCTACACTATCATCAGTGGGTTTTAGCTTTCCAGAGAGGAACTAGAGACCGTTGACTACCGATGGGTTAAGTTTTCCCCATTGCATGGTCATGGCTTATCGTCAGTTTAGGCATCCCATTAGGAGGAAGACCTGTGATTAATGATGATGAACTGAGAATATTTTTGATAACATCTTTCGAGGGTTAGATCAATGGTGACTAGCTCATCGCTAGTTTTCAGGCCATCGTGTGATGATGTTTTGAGACGGGTTTCAAACTGGCAATGGGCGATGCTACAGAAATATGGCTGGGATTTCTCCACAAATCAAATGATTGACGACGGACAGAGCAAGGATTATTGGGTAAATATGTGAACCGACCCATGGATGCTTTAAAGCACTTCTTTGTTGTTTCCTGGTATGGTCCGTAAAGCAAGTGGTGATTCTTAATATTCCTCATCGATTGAATTTTTAATCTGCAGCAATCAACAGTATGGATTTGACATGTACTAATGGAATTCTTGTTCATGTGAGTGAGCCAAGATGAACATTAATTGCAAAATGCCTTACAACCTCTTATTTAATGTGTATTTGTTGTAGATGATTTTCTCATTCACAAACTTATAGCTAGATTCTGGAATTAATTGCTATAACTGTGTGCGAAAGAGAATTATAGGAGGTTGTGAGTGTAAGTGCTACTAGGGTGGTGGCACACTGTAACTTAGGTTGTGAAGAGTTTTGTTGCATATATGTGGGGATTGTCTAGAGTTGTATTCTTTGTCCTATTTCATCACCCACGCTAGTTATTGTGCTACTCAGAGAAGATGAGTGAACCCAACACCCCTGTTGCACCAGTGTGAAGGTCTTAAAGGATAAGTATACAGGAGCCAATTTCATACACCAGAGGATAAACTTCCCTCGACCGAGGCACCTGTGCTTCCGAAGAAGAGGAGGAGTGTACGGCAAAAACTAGAGAAGATGGCTATTAGGAGCACATATATTCTGAGGAGCTGAATTGTTTCACAGAAACTAACTAAAGGAAAAGAGAAGGTTCATTTGTTTGCATAGAGAATTAACGAGGTCTGGTCTGGGTCTTGGAGTTTTTTCAGAGAAACCCATCACTCCTATTCTAGTCTCTGATGGCTCATCGAGTGATGAGGGAGGAGTTGGCCCTGGTCCTAGCCAGTGCCTTGCTTCCCTGGTGCCTTATAGTGACTCTAAGGATGAGATTGTGATTGCAACTCCACTCTCTATAGTGCGAACTGGCGAGGGTGGTTACTCTATGGCTGACAAGGCCAAATAACACCCATGTCTTCTACTAACAGTGTGGGGTTTTAGGTGATGTGATGATGTGGCTTTTGGATGATGGGCTCTATGGTTTCTTTTGATGGTGATTGGTTCGTGGACGTGTGTTGATAATCATGATGGTGGTCAATTCGAGTATTGGTGAACGTGCCAATTTTGCTAATTCCTTTTGGAGGGCTTGTGTGGCATCTCTGACAAATGGGTTAGCACTTATTTTTCCTTTTTGCTTTTCCCATGCTTGTGGAATGATTAATGTAATGGTTTGGGAATTAACCCCATCAAAATGAACTTTGAAATGAATATCAAATGAAATCACATTTCGAGTTGGATGCTTTTGTTGCTCCCTTGTACTATAAAAGGGATTTCATGGCTCAATGTAAGGGGTTTTGATCTTAAATTCTATGGGTCCATTTTGTCTTAAGTATAAACCAGTCGTAGTAAACAAGGATAATACTAAATGTTCAATAAATTCACTAGCTAGTTGTCTTAGGTTCAAGTCATATGGGTCATGATCTTAATAATTTTTTTATCGATTATTGATATTAGTATAGAATTCAAAAGTCCAAATTACATGTTCTCCTCTATATATTCTTCACAGACTATAAATGAAGATATCAAAGATCTTTTTCATCTATCGTCAATTGTTCAATTGAATACATGACTTGATTTCTTTGCTTTAACTCAAAGGGTTAAATAAATTGCTTATGAATAGTCATGGGTGTGTGAGAATTTACAAGGATTTGGTAAGAAACAGTGTTTGGATAACATGAATCTTTGCAATGTAAAGCATTACAGAGATGGTTTAAATATATTAGAGTTAGATAATCAGTGTATTTCTAGTTGTTTTCTATTTGAATCCATTTACCCAATTTGATGAGGCACTAGTGATTTGTTGATTGTTTAATAGTAGAACAATTGAATCCCATATTAAGCTGTGGACTCACAATCAGAACAACTCTTATAAAATCCTATCAAAATATTTGATGTATATCCACATTCTTAGCAAAATAAGCATTAATTTGTTAAAATATTTTCCAACTCTTTAACGAGGTTAGTGTGATTGCATTTAAAGGAATTATTTTGTAATGAAGTGTTCTTAAAACTTGATACACCAGATGAGCACATTAAGGAATACCCTCCTTGGTCCTACAAATCCTAAAGTGTAGGAATAGAGACCTCAAAGACCTTTATTCATCGTGTTAGCCACTAGTCCTTGGTGATTTTTGCAAATAAAGGTTATCATCCTTTTAGAAAATCCCAAGGTTAGCTAGAAAAATCACCAACAAAAATTGTGACTCTGTTGGGGAGAAGTATTTTCATCCCCCAGTTGCAGATGGTTGTAATACAAAGTCACATGGTGATGAATCTGAACTTTTAGTCCAGATTCTATACATTTCTTGAACCTAGTCAAAATATTTGTAGCAACAAAGTGTGTGAAAAGCAACAGTGACTCCACTGGTGAAGTAACCCAAAATTCAATGCATTTTTGAAAAGTTTCAATTCATTTGAAACATAGTCCTCTAAAGAAGAGGTGGTGATTCTGACTTGATGAGCCTGACAAAGAATACAATAAAACTTCAAATCTGCACGCTTCATGACTGAAGGTGAAAATTTTCTCTAGACTTCCAGGTATTTTCATAAATCTAAGGAAGTATTGTTAAATTTGCAGATAATTTGGCAGAATTTTCAAGATTTAGGCCATAAATGTTTCCCAATTTGGTGAAATAGCACTAAAATAGGGAAAGGAATGATATCTTTGCATAATCCTAAAGTACAGTTGAAATAAATGTTGAAATTTGTCATATTCATGAATGTCACCTATTGAATAATATTATGCAAGGAAGTACTAGAATGTTTATATCATAAAGACCTACTCCCAGAAAAGAAATTTGGGTTACTCTTTTGATGATACTAACAAGACTAGCAAAGGATAGAACGAAGTGTCTTGTCAAGTTATACCTCTAGAACCAAAATGAATACAGCCACACATAATGAATACCCCTTGTCACATCAAAGGAATTTTAGTATTGAAAGGTATAGGTCCATAGATTTCAGCGATGTTATAGGTTACCCAAGTATTATACCACCTAAGATCAGGGACAAAATACCAAAATTCAGTGGTGAAAAGTTAGATTCAGCAAGTAAGCATTTACAAGAATTTTTTTATGTAATGAGTGACTATGAGATTGATTTTGAAGATGTGGTTATGAAGTTATTTGTTCAATCCCTGAAAGGAGATGCAAGGGATTGGTTCTCTTATTTTCCAATGTCTTCTATACATTGTTGGAGTGAACTGAAGATAGTTTTCATGGGATAGTTTGGTGAGAGGATAAACCCAAGCATTGCAAGAAAGAATTTCATGGATATCAAAAGGGGTAAAGAGGAGTTGGTCCCTGCCTTTAACCTTAGATTTTTGAAATTCATAAGAGAAATCCCTAAACACATAAGGCCAAATGATGTAGAATGTCTAGTTGTATATTTAGGGGAATTTGATAGTAAGATGAGTTTCTTGTTGAGGGATAATGAGCCTGCTACTTTGCAGCAAGCTTATCAAAGTTCCATGGATATTGAGAACAATTTGAAGTACTCAATCATGAGGGGACATGTGATTGCAAATATGGATGGATCTAGTAGGATTCAAGCTGTTGAGCCAGGTCAATCAAGAAATAAAGGTGTTTGTCAAAGTGAGGGTCTTTTAGATATTGTATCTACATTACTTCCCAGAGATGTAGAGCATGAACAAGCATCAACCTCATATCAACCTGTATTGACAAAGGCTAATTTAATTCCCTCTATTAGAAAGTTGTATGAGATAAAGAGACATGAAAACGAGTCGTCATATGACTTATTCTCAAGATTCTTAGATATTCTAATAGAGATACCCAAGAGTTTTAGGCCTAATTATTTAATGTGCATTAACTTGTTTTGTGAGGCTTACAAATCAGGAACAAGCCAATGGCCTGAGAATCAGAAGCCTTGTAGCCTTGACCAAGTAATGGATTGGATAAAAACTGTGGAAGATTCTAAGCATGGTTATATTCCCTGGTTGTTTCCCAAAATGGTAGTAATAGTTTCTATAATGAAGAAAACCAAGGGCTAAAACTGACACATCAAAGAGGATTATCAGAATCTAAACAATTGAAAGTGAGGTTGTAAATGATAATTCCTATGGGTGCAGAAGCAGTCCCCTTTTTGAAGAAGATCATGATGAATACCCAACAAAAACTACTAGTGCATGTGTTGTGAATGATGTAAACAAGGGTCGAGCTAAGCTTACTTTTGAAAATGTCAGCCCTGACTTTATCGTTCCCTAGCTGCATGAAGAATGTGATGATACAAGCACTGCTATGATGGTTTACCAACATGTGATTGAACAAGTTACCCCTGAAAAGCATCAAGAGAATAACTTAGGCCTGTTGATATTTAACTATGACAATGGCTCGTTTGATGAAGAAACTGAAGGGTGTGATGGTAACCTTGAATATGATGTTACTATTAAGGGAGATGTGCTTGAAAAGATGTTTGAGAATTTACCCCCTAATGTTTTTCATGATGATATTTTCCCTCACATAAGTGGGGATCCATTCTGGGACATCCAAAAGGAAAATTGGGATGAATACATGGATGCTCAAGTAGTATCATTATGTGTTAAAGAGAAGGAATTGTTTGATGACTTTGCATAATATGTTAATATTGTTAGATTATTTGATCCATGTGAAGAGCAACTCAAAGGCATGGGTAACCAAGAAAATAATGTTGGTCAATATGAAGCTACATTGTAGAGGTTCCATATCTTATGAATCTTATTATGGGGTTGTTTCATTCTAAAGGGATGGACATTATGGTGACAGAGAATGCAAATCCTCATGTGTTTGCAGGCCCTTTTTTTAGTACCTTAGAAGAGAATGAGTAATACTTACAAGATATTCATGAATACCTACAGCCCGATGAACAGGTTGAAGGTAATGTTACTATTTATGATCAGGTGGAATATGAAAGCTTTACTTTTACAATGTATCAGGATGAGCCTATTGTTGTGCAGTTTTCACACACATGCCCTGCTGAAAGTAGGGACCCTCTTTTTTGGGTCTTGGGTGCTTGTGATCTCTTGGTCATGAAGGTTTAGCCACTTTGAAACATGCTTGAATGCTTATCTAGCACATGCAAGTGATCATTTGAGGTGGTTCATTGAAAATCCTAAGTTAAGGGTGAGTTTTGAGTTTTTATGTATTTCGGGTATTTCCTCCCTAGGCATCAATATATGATTTCTACTAGCTTCTTGGATACCCTAAGGGTGCTTATATTGTTGCATTTCAAAGATCTTGGCATTTTGCGAAATTCAATATCTGATGGAATCCCTGACTTTTGTCATCCCATCGAATCCCCGACTTCCATCATCCCATCGGATCCCCAAAATAGGCTTTAAGCAGTCATTTCGCTTCATTTATGCCTGTCGTACAAATGTTGTAGATTTCATTTAATGGGATCTTGAGGGATTTATGTTGGCATATTAGTGTTATTTGGTTCATAATAAATTTGTAGAGCTTGGTCTTAGGGAGTTGTGTGTGAGTTGGATTGATTCGAGCTATGGATTGTTGGTTCTGGTGACATTCCTTGGCTTCGTTTGCGTCTGCATGGGATTTGAAGCTTGCTGCCAGTAGTTGTCATCTTGAGTTTTTCTTCACAAATGGTATGTGCATGATGACTTTGTTTTTAATTGCCAAGTATCTATGGTTTTCTAGTATTATGCATGTTTTATGCTTGGGTTTCCACATATTGGAGGTTTGCAATTAAACTAGGGTCATCTCCTTCATCATGGTAATGCCTCCCCTGAGTATTGATGTCACCATTCCCATTGAATTCATAATATGATAATGCCAATCCTTGCCCGGTTTCCATTTGAACTGGGTGTTGTGCATGATGATGATTTGGTTCAGTAGATTTAGGGTTTTGTATGTTGACAGATTGATGATCTAAGTGTGAGTTGAAGTTGTTACTTCCCATTGGTATCAGATCATTATTTTCTTTTGAGCGTTTGGAAGAGTTGATTTAGATTTGATTGAATAAATGAATATATCCAAGCTTGGACTGTTGATCCATGGTGGAACCCTAGGGTTACTATTTTTGAATTCCTTGTTAATATCAATCGAACTATGCTTGGATGAGTTATAGGTTTAGATCATGGATAAATGATTTGAAACAAATAAAAATTTGAGCCCAAATCCCAAATTTGTGATCATTCAATCAATTTGGGTGAAACTATGAAAAAATCAGGACTTTCAGAGATTTTTGGTACCTCATGGAATTCCTTCGCACTCGAAAATATTTGAAATTTCCATCACCTTATCATTTACCCAGGAATGCATATAAATGCGAAAGTTGTGTTGACTTCACCAATTTCCGTCCCAGATGGAAATCCCCGAACTTTTTGAAAATAAGGAAGTAGTAGAAATGGATAAATTGAAATTGCATGATTTCAATATTTTATGATTGGTTTGAATGATTAAAGGTTAGATATTTCCATTTCTTGAGCTATAATGTTGATTAAATGACCTTTTGGGCGATAGTTGTGCTTTCCTCGTTGATTTCTGCCTGGCCCTGAAATCCCCAAATTTCCCCCCTAGCTTGATTTCCACGAAGTAGTGAAAATCCTGAGATTTTTAAGGAATCATGTTTGTAATATTTTAAGGGATTTTGATCATTGTTTGGGCCTATTCAGATGATGAATATGTTGTTTATGATGGGCTAACCTTAACTCTTGTGTTGTAATGGATATTAATTATGACTTTGTTGAGTGCAGGCCGAATCAAGCAAGGTTGTTGCTAGCAACGGTAAGAACAATGAAATGGATCTTGATGTTGAGGGAGGTCCTATCTCAGAAGCTAAGAGGATTAAGATGGAAATGAAGAGAAATATTCCCAAGAGCAAGCTTTTTTCCATTTGGTCAGAGGTGACTAACACCAATGTGGGAAAGTGGGATTATCAAGGATTTAAGGCAAGAATGGTAGCAGGTGACTCATCTATTTTGGTAAGGAGATTGAGAGATTCTAGGTTGGCTCATGTGGTTGGTTTTCCTTCAACGGTGCAATGTTATGAGCTTGTCTTGGAATGTGCCTGACACTATGATCAAGGTACACATATAGTAATTAGTCCACAGGGTAGAGTGCTTGCAAACTTCTCTCCTGTCTCGGTTGCCCAAACATTTGACATGCCAGAAAGATCTCATGTGGTGCAATTTGATATTGATATAGTCAAGAAATATTATGAGTAGGATACAAATAAGGCTTTGGAGATTATTAATACCTGGCTAGAGAAACCCAAGGCATATATTTCTAAACTGCCAAAATAATTGTTCAGGGCCAAGTTTAAGCCAGATTACTATGATGCAATCACTCTTCTCAGTAGAGTGATGGGCCTGAAGAATGCAGGAATGTTTGAGAATTGGATGTTTTATCTGATAGTCAGAATGGAATAGGGCACAAACTACCATTGGGCAGGAATAATTAGTAGGATAATTCATGAGCAATTGTCCAATGTGTTACAGACCAAGACTTTCACTATGACATCTTATTTGGTCTATGCCTTAGCAAGGTTCCATCCATACAAGGGATTAAGCACTCGGGGAGTCTTTGGCTAGGATGTAATTTATGAAGTCTACCCTCAATTGCATTTGGATAGTCCTAGCTATAGAAGGGTGAATGATGCATTCACCATGTACATTACAAGGTTGCTCCAGGGTGCAGAGCATGTTAGGATTTATGATGTTTCCAAAGAATTGATTCAAAATTTTGGAGCATGGTTCATACAGTTTCCCACATTTTCTTGCATCAGGATTGATGGTTGTCTGAGGGCCCCATACAGATTGCCCAGGTATCCTATAGATCATATCATTCTTTTGGAAGTTACAAGGAAAATTTCTGCCTTTGATGCAATTGTGAAGAAGGATATGCACAAAACTGGTTTTGGTAATGAATTCCCATTAAGGATTGGAGGTAATGAGGCTTTCCCTTCCTTGACCACAGCACAGTTTTCTAATGAAGAGATGGGAACTTTCAACCTGCCTTTACATACTAAGAGGCCCATATTTGATAGAATAGGTGGGGCTCAAAAGAAAGCTAGCAGGGAATTCAGACACAGGGACAACCTTGAGGATTATTGGGCCAATTGTAAAGATGAATTTGAAGTTTTGAGGAAGAAGTTCTCCAGGTTGTCTGCCAGCTTGATCAGACTATACAGTATCAAGGCCATCCCAGATCAAATTCATGATGATGGAGAAGTGATACAACTCCATGATTATGAATCAATTAAAGATAAGCCTATAAGTGAAATTGATTGGATGGAGGAAGAAATAACAGAATTGGAACGAATCAATGCTCTTGTGATCAAATACACTAAGTTGTGGATCAAGCATAATATTTGGGAGCTAGATAATGAAGGGAAGTAGTATACTTATTACTTGATGGGGAGCTTGGAATATCAGTCTTCTTCTGAGGAGGACGAGCCAGACCTAAAAGGCAACGAAAAAGTGAGTTACCCTTTCAAAATTAAGATCAAAGGTGTTCAGGAAAATACTGAAGAAGAAAAGAAAAGAAAGCCCATTGCAAAGAAGAGAAAGACTATCTCCAAAGGGAAGAAATATGAGTAGGAAGAGGAACCTAAGGAAGAGGGAAAGAAGGGTGATTCCCCTGTGCTTAAAAGAAGGCTAATGAGAGCATCAAGAAAGTAGAATGAGCCTCCTAGGGTAGAGAATGAGACAAGACAATAGTTGGTAGATGTTGAGAGTTCTGGAGAGAAAACACAAGTTTATACTCAGAAAGCTAAAACTCCATCCCCTAAAGGAAGCTTAGAGAAAGAGGTTTCCTCCATGATTCCCCCTATTACACAACAACAAAAGGATACTTATGCCTCTCCTTCTACTCAGGAATTTCATGGTGAAGAAAAAGAGCCAACAAATGCAGTTGTTGAGGATATCCCTCAAGGTGAAGATACAGAAGAGTTTAAGGATGGGTATCTTCACAGTATGGAGGTAGATATTGATATCATTCTACAGACTTCCTCGGTATCACATGAGGATTCACCTATCAAGGATAAAGGAGAGAAATCCCCAGAGAAGGAAGAGATGCATGAAATAACTCCCTCTCCAATTCATGAAGTCACAGAAATGCATGAAAAGAATGAGAATCTAGAAGAGGATAGGGAGAAAGATAAGGAAGAAGAAGGTAAAGGTGAAGAAGTTTTTATAGTGAATGGTTCAAATGTTGACTCCTTCGTTGGTCAACAAGAAAGGGTTGAACAAGGTGAGCACCAGCCAGGTATTTACACTCCTAGTTGGCTCAATGAGGAATTAAAAAGTAGGCAAGTAGTTATAGATGATACTCCTCTGAGTTGGGATGATTTACTGGCTAATATTGGAAAAGGTAAAACAAAGAAGAAAGCCAGAACTATTTCTAGAGTTGATAGGGATGAATCAAACAATAGGGTGATTCATATTGCCACTCTTGTAGTAGATAAGAGTAAGGATGAGGTAACTCCTCAAGATTATAGCATTCAAACAATAAATATGGGGCCTACCTCTAGAAGACAAGAAGTAGATGAGTTCAAGGGGTCTGCTACTACAATTTTTCAAAGGTTGGATAAAAGAAGTGCAGACTAAGGAGATATTGAAGAAAGAAAATTCAGAGTTAAAGAAAAATATCTACAAAATCTTATGAAACCCTTGCAGTCTATTGGCCAGGTTGGTTCTTCTTCATTAGCAGGCATTTTATTACCTATGGAGACAATTAGTGAGCTTGAAAAGATGAAAACTTATACACATGCTACACATGAATGGTTACAAGGAGTAGGGGTTAGAGGAGACAGCTTGATTAAGGAAATTTTGTCAACTTGTGGAGATGCACATAGATCATTTGAGTGGTTGTAGACTTTACTAGCACAAGATAAAGAGGATGTGGATCTTCTCCTACAAAAAAAAAAGAAAATCATGGATTATACTAAGGAAAGGTTAATAAGTGATGGAATATTTCCTTCCTCAAAGGTTTGAGAACCTTGGGAGTGGTATGAGGCCCTGCAAATCAAGCAGAGAGTTTTGAAGAAAATTCATAAACAAGGTCAATAGGTGGGGAATACATTGAATGACATTTACAATAGATGTATCTCATTCTTTGAAGTAATGACTAGAAAGAAGAAGTTTGCACCAAAACATCTGAGCCTGGAACAATTAAGAAAATGGTGGAATGAAGTTTATGCTCCAATTGATGATGGTCCAATCACCACCCACCATTTGGATGATGTTGCTACCTATATTGCGGTTATGGAGAAGTTCCAAGATCTCAAGGTAGAATGGGAAAAGGTTGTCAAGGAATCGAGGGATGAGATTAAATCAATTGAAAGAAGATTTAAAGTATCGATTACTCCACCACTAGCCAACTTGGAGATGATTTTTCTTAGGGTGCAAGATAAATTGGGTCCAGATAAGGATAAGAGGCCAGTTAATGAATGATGGCATTGAGATTTGTGCTTCCCATTTATCTACATGCATTGGAGCAATCTACATTGGAGAGTCTAGGCCGACCTGGAATGAGCCCACATATTAAATGCAAATAATGATTATTTTATTCAAGGAAGCTTTTGGGCCAACCTATTTTGGCTGACCTTTTGTAGTCCTAATTAGGTTGACCTAGTTTGAAAGTGTCAATAAATTGGGCATTTTTCCTCATTTGTAGGGGTTAGAAAATAGAAAAGCCAAGTGATAGTTGCAGGAGCCAGAGTTCGGAGTTAGTATTTTTTGAGAGCAAGTGTTGTTACACTGAATACTAGAATTGTTGCAAACATTGGGTGATTCAATATAAGTAAAGACATTGTGCTTTGGTGCTCTTTCTTGTATTGTTTTATCTTGCATGGTTCTTGTTATTTCATCTCTTTGAGATTTCTTTAAGATCATCAGTTATATGATAGAATTTAGATTTAGAAGTGATGCTATGGTGTTTATGGTTTGATAGTTGAAGTGTTTGAGCAATCCTTGGTCCATACTTTTAGTAACTTGTTGATTGTGAGTTTTTTTGTAAAGTTAGCCTGGGCCTAATATTTGTGTGTTGAGTTCAATTGTGGGTATTTATTCATTTTAATTGCAGAATTGGGTTGATTTGAATGGATGCTTCATGATCTGAAAATCTTTAATCCCTCAAAAGATTGCACTATTTCTGTGAAATTGCAGATTAAGTCTGGGTTAAGCAGGAATTGGTTTTGAAGGATTGGTCCACTTTGAGTGTTTGATCATTTACATTGTAGGTCTTAGGAATTAATTTAGTTTTAAAATATTTGTGAACCCTTTTATCTTTTGCTATTTCTTCAAAATTTGAGTTAGATTTAGGAATTCAAGTATCATCATATTGCAAAATCTGATAAGTTTAAGACTTCCAGCATTTGTTTTGAAAGGTCCCTTTGTGATTACTAGCATTTTCACATTATCACTGAGTTGTTTATGCATTGTCAAAACCTAACACTAGAGACCTTGGAGTTATCTCTTGAGGCTTGCTGATAGAGATTTACCTTTCAAGAGAGATAGGATTTCCATATTCTATCTAAGTTGTTGCTATGCAGAAAACACCATCAACACCTACAATACAGCAAGGTAACAAGCAGAATAACTCCATGATGAGTGGGATGGTTGAGGTCGGATATGATGATATTTGTGGCTCTAAAGTGTACAATGCAGGCCTGAGTCCTTTGAGAGTAAAGAAAAATGGGGTATTTGATAGAGGAAGGGTCTCTCCTTGAGTTTTGGAGGCCATTAGGGCTCCAATTTGAAAAAATGAAGCTAATAAAATGGATTCCCTTTACAGCCTACTCTGCCAAAGATTATGAATTCTTGTTATGCCTACAGGAGGCATACATCCCCAGTTGGAGCCAATGGTGGAACTCTTAATTGTATCATTACATTTCTACTATGTTTAATCATGTGAGTTGTGATCCTTCAACATCATTGGGGTTTAGGGTTTTCCCACCCATTTTACTCATATCATTTCCCTAAGCTTTTCACAGGCTCATGTTTGACTATTGACTGGCTGCACCAAGTCACCAATAGAGCTAAAAAAAAAATTGTGCCCCTCACCATCATTCTTTACTGACCCCATTTCTTAAGTCACCCTTTGTGCCTAGGATGGAATTTTCCTTAGGAATCACTTATCGCGGGCTCTATTCTAGGATTCTACATTCAACTGGCGATGAGCAATGCCTTTTCAATGGCACCGTCAGGACCTACAATTATGAGCTCATCACTCGTCGTGGGTCGTGCTTCATCCACCGTAAAGAAACTAGTGATGAGTGAAATATTATTTGCTTTCCAAGCTAGGTGCATCACTCATCGCGTGATTTGTTGCTCCTTTGGGAAGGTAACTGGCGATGAGTGATGTTCAATTTTCATGACTGTGGGCTATCATCGCCTATCACGGGTTGTACCCTCAGGTTTGGAAGGTAACATGTGATGAGTGATGTGGTTACCCCAAGTAACCCGCTACTGGCACCTACACTACTGTCGGTGGGTTTTAGCTTTCCAAAGAGGAACCAGAGACCGTCGATGGGTTGAATTTTCCCCATTGTGTGGTCATGGCTTATCGTCGATTAAGACAGCCCATTGGGAGGAGGACCCACGATTAATGATGATGAACTGAGATTATTTTTGATAACATCGTGTGATGATGTTTTGAGACGGGTTTCAAACTGGCGATGGGAAATGCTGTAGAAATATGGCTAGGATTTCTCCACGACTCAAACGATCGACTACGGACATAGCAAGGACAATTGGGTAAAGATGTCAATAGATGCATAGTTGCTTTAAAGCACTTCTTCATTATTTCCTAGTATGATCCATAAAGCAAGTGGTGATTCTTAATCTTCCTCGTCGATCAATTTTTAAATCTACAGTGATCAACGGCAGGGATTTGACATGCAATAATGGAATTCTTGTTCACAAGTGAGCCAAGATGCCAAATATTCAAATTCCTTACAATCTCTTATTTAATTTGGATTTGTTGTAGATGATTTTCTCATTCACAAAGTTATAGCCAAAGTCTAAATTAATTTCTATAACTGCATGCGATAGAGAATTGTAGAAGGTTGTGAGTGTAAGTGCTACTAGGGTGGTGGCGCACTGTAACTTGGGTCATGAAGAGTTTTGTTGCATATACGTGGGGATTGTCTGGAGTTGTGGTCTTCATCCTATTTCATCACTTGCACTGGTTATTGTGCTACTCAGAGAAGATGAGTGAACCCAACACTCATGTTGCACCAATGCAAAGGTCCTGAAGGCTAAGTATGCAAGAGCCCATTGCATACACACATAAGGATAAACTTCCCTTGACCGAGGCACCTATGGTTTCAAAGAAGAGGAGGAGTGTACACAAAAAACCAGAGAAGGTGGCTGTCAGGAGCACATATATTTTGAGGAGCCGCATTGTTTCACAAAAACCAATTGAAGGAATAGAGAAGGGACCTCTATTTGCAGAAGAATTAATGAGGTTTGGTCTGGGTCTTAGGGTTTGTTCAGAGAAACCCGTCACTCCTATTCTGGTCACTGATGGCTCGTCAAGTGATGAGGGAGGAGTTGGCCCTGGCCCTAGCTAGTGCCCTACTTCCTTGGTGCCTTATAGTGACTTTGAGGATGATATTGTGATTACAACTCCACTCTCTATAGTGTGACCTGGCAAGGGTGGTTACTCTATGGCTGACAAGGCCAAATAACACTCATGTCTTTTGCTAATGGTGTGGGGTTTTGGGTAATGTGATGATGTGGCTTTTGGATGGTAGGATCTATGGTTCCTTTTGATGGTGACTGGTTCGTGGACATGTGTTGATAATCGCAATGGTGGTCAGTCTGAGTATTGGTTAAGGTGCCAATTTTGTTGATTCCTTTAGGAAGGCTTGCATGGAATCTCTAACAAATGTGTTAGCACTTATTTTTCCTTTTTTCTTTTCCCATGCTTGTGGAATGATTAATGTAATGGTTTGGGAATTAACCCCGTCAAAATGAACTTTGAAATGAATATCAAATGAAATTACATTTCGATTCAAATGCTTTTGTTGCTCCCTTGTACTATAAAAGGGATTTCATGGCTCAATGTAAGGGGTTCTGATCTAAAATTCTCTAGGTCCAGTTTGTCTTAAGCATAAACCGGTTGTAGTAAACAAGGATAATACTAAACGTTCAATGAATTCACTAGCAAGTTGTCTTGGGTTCAGGTCATATGGGTCATGATCTTAATAAGTTTTTTATCGATTACTGGTATTAGTACAAAATTCAAAAGTCCAAATTACATGTTCTCCTCTATATATTCTTCACGGACTATAAATGAAGATATCAAAGATATTTTTCATCTACCTTCAATTGTTCAATTGAATGCATGACTTGATTTCATTGCTTTAACTCAAAGGGTTAAATAAATTGCTTAGGAATAGTCATGGGTGTGTGAGAATTTACAAGGATTTGGTAAGAAACAGTGTTTGGATAACATGAATCTTTGCAATGTAAAGCATTACAGAGATGGTTTAAATATATCAGAGTTAGATAATCGGTGTATTTTTGGTTGTTTCCTATTTGACTCCATTTACCCAATTTGATGAGGCACTAGTGATTTGTTGATTGTTTAATAGTAGAATGAATGAATCCTATATTAAGTTGTGGACTCACAATCAGAACAACTCTTATAAAATCATGTCAAAATATTTGATGTATATCCACATTCTTAGCAAAATAAGCATTAATCCATTAAAAGATTCGCCAACTCTTTAATGAGGTTAGTGTGATTGCATTTAAAGGAATGAATCTATAATGAAGTGTTCTTAAAACTTGATACACTAGATGAACACATTAAGGAATACCCTCCTTGGTCCTATAGAGCCTAAAGTGTAGGAATAGAGACCTCAAAGACCTCTATTCATCGTGTTGGCCACTAGTCCTTGGTGATTTTTGAAAATAAAGGTTGGCATCCTTTTAGAAAATCCCAAGGTTAGCTGGGAAAATCACCAACACAAGTCAAAATGCATATTAATGCACGATAAATGGCATTAAGTGTCTTTTGTTGTGTTTCACTATTCAAGGATAAATGCATATTTATGTGATAAAAATTGCATTCACAGTCTTTTTTTTGTGTTGAACTATCAAGTAAAAATGACATGATGTGGTTCCCTTAGTGGTGTGTAAGTATTGTCAAGATCCATTTAGGTATAGTGATGACTCTATATGAGTGTAGGTGGGTTTTTGTAATCTCAACATAAGAGTCTTACTAATCAAAATTAGTTGTGAGTTAGAATAGTGTTCTTTAGGATTTTTTATGTTTTAGCTTGAAATGTGTATGCATCATCCACATTCCAAAACTAGAGGCAGCAGGTACTAGAATGTATGAAATGAAAAAGGAATCAGCTAGAAAAACATTTGAAAAGAATTAGATCAAAGTGAATGAGATAGATAATAAATTGACTGAAGAGATTTTTCCTACTCTTGAGAAGATGAGGAAGGTGGGTGTGTAGTATGTGCAATGGGAAAATGACAATGCATAATTGGAGCAACAAGTACTAGAATGCATGAAATGAAAAAAGGAATCTGCTCTTAAAACACTTGAAAAGAAGTAGACCAAAGTGAATGAGATTGATTACATATTGACTGAAGATATTCTTCCTTCCCTTGAGAATTTGAGGAGCTATGTGTGTAGTATGTGCAATGGGAAAATAGTAATGCAAAATTGGAGGTGGCGAGTACCAGAATGTATGAAATTAAAAAGGAATTTGCAACACTTAAGAAAAAGAAGACCAAAGTGAATGAGATAGATAATGTATTGACTAAAGAGATTATTCCTGCTCTCAAGAAGTTGAGGAAGGTGCCTGAGCAATATTTGGAATGGGAAAATGCCAATGGATAAGTGGATAAACTCAAGAGGTTTTGTATTTCATAGGAATTTGTGAAGGAAAAGAAAGTGAGAGATGATGCTATAGGTGGATTTGAACAAATGAATTCAAAGATTCTTGAACTTAATACTTCCATGGAGAAAATAAAACTAGAAATAGATGAATTTAAAGATTCTTAAAATTGAAGAAAAACACCTAAAGACTAAAATTAACCACTTAGAAAAGGAATTAAAAGATAAGAAGAAGATTTTATCATCAAAGAAAAGGAGGTTAATATTGTTGAGAGAGAGTTGCAATATAAAAGATAGGAATTTGCAAAGTGGTGTAACTTTTATTTCTATTCATCGTGAAACCAAACCAACAGTTCCAACATGTCCAAACGGGTAGGTTTACGCTAGGAAAGGTCCTATTTTGCACTCAAACATGTCAGACTAGTCTGAGCTATAATGCATTGGTGATCTCTTAAGAGACCAATGTGCACAAAGGCAACAAACTTCAACGAGTTGTTGCTTGGAAATTGTGGTGCTTAGAAACACTGTGTTTCAATGCATGAGATTGTGTAGGGCCCCTCTACAATAACCTCTCTCAGTTTTTAATATATTTGAGTCGTTTTCCCATGGTGTCAAGTTTTTAGTTGATGTAAAAAGCGTCAAATGCATGCAGTGTAAAGTTGCAAGGTGGTGTAGCTTTTGTTTTGTTCATCGTGCAACCAAACTGATAATTCCAACACATCTGGATGGCTAGTTGTATGCTAAGAAAGGTCCTTTTTCACACCCAAACATGCTCAAGTGGTCTGAGCTACAATGCACTGATCTCTTAAGAGACCAAAGTGCAAAAAGGAAACAAACTTCGATGAGTTGTTGCTCGAAAACCATGGCACTTAGAAACATTCCATTTGAAGGTACAAAATCACATAGGGACCCTGTACAATAACATCTCTTCATTTTTTATATCTTCAACCTGTTTTCCTATGGTGTCAAGACTTCAATTGATGGAAAAAGCATCAAATGCATGTAGTGTAAAGTTGCAAGGTGGTGTAACTTTTGTTCTACTCATCGTGCAACCAAACCAATAGTTCCAACACATCTATATGGGTAGGTTTATGCTAGGAAAGGTCATGTTTCACACCCAAACATGTTGGAGCAGTCCAAGCTACATTGTATTAGTGATATCTCTTAAGAGACTAAAGTGAAAAAAGGTAGCAAACTTCGATGAGGTATTGCTTAGAAACCATGGCACTTAGAAACATTTCATCTAAAGTTACGAGATCATGTAGGGCCCTTCTACAATAATCTCTCTCGGTTTTTGGTATCTATGAGTCATTTTCCCGTGGTGTGCAATTTTTAGTTGATGGAAAAAGTGCCAAATGCATGTAGTGTAAAGTTGTAAGGTGGTGTAATTTTTGTTATGTTCATCATGTGACCAAATTGATAGTTCCAATGCATTTGGATGGGTAGGTTTATGCTAGGAAAGGTCCTTTTTCACACCCAAACATGCCAAAATAGTCTAGGCTATATTACGTGGGCAATATCTCTCAAGAGACCAAAGTGCAAAATGGCAGAAAACTTTGACGAGGTGTTACTCAGAAACTGTGGCACTTAGAAACATTTCGTCTAAAGGTACAAGATCACGTAGGGCCCCTATATAATAACCTCTCTCATTTTTTATTTCTCTAAGCCATTTTCCCATGGTGTCAAGTTTTCAGTTGATGGAAAAGGTGTCAAATGCATGCAGTGTAAAGTTGTGCAAGGTGGTGTAACTTTTATTATGTTCATCATGCGACCAAACTAATAGTTCCAACACATTTGAATGGGTAGGTGTATGCTAGGAAAGGTCCTATTTCACACCCAAACCATGTCACTTAGAAACATTCCTTCTAATGATACATGATCACCTAGGGCCCCTCTACAATAACCACTCTCATTTTTTAATATCTCCAAGTCATTTTCCCATGGTGTTGAGTTTTCAATTGATGGAAAAGTGTCAAATGCATTAAGTGTAAAGTTGGAAGGTGGTGTAATTTTTGTTAAGTTTGTCATGTGAACAAATCGACAGTTCCAACACGTCTAAATGGTTAGTTTTAGGTTAGGCAAGGTCATGATTTGCACCCAAACATGTTGAAACAGTTCGAGCTACATTGTATCAACGAAATATCTTAAGAGACCAAAGTACGAAAAGGAAGCAAACTTTGATGAGTTGTTACTCAAAAATTGTCACTTAGAAATATTTTTTCTAAGGTTATAAGATCATGTAGGAACCTTCTACAATAACCTCTCATTTTTTGTTATCTCCAAGCCATTTTCCAGTGGTGAAATGTTTTCAATGCTCCAAAACCGTCAAATGCATGTAGTGTAAAGTTGCAAGGTAGGCTACTTTTTGTTTTGTTCTTCATGGGGCCAAACCATTAGTGCCAACAAATACACTTGGGCACATCTACACTAGGCATGGTCACTTCCCTTCATTATAAAGGGCCATAGTCTTTCATATTCGAAGGGTCACAACCTTTCGCCATTGAAATGTCACAACCTAAATCATAACATCACTATTCATGAGAACCTAAATTAATTTATTTGCAATATTTCCTAAGGTTCTATTCTTAATTGAATTCTTCAAGGATGTTATGGATTTCTTTCTCAAATGAAATTCTCTCCCTTTTATGTTAATGCTTATTAACCTAGAAAGCATTTCAACAAACAACATTTTTAATACACATGAAGTGATCTTATTGAAGATACATCCGGTCATGAAGCAAACAAATAGATATTTGTAATACACGAAATACGAAGTATACACATGAATACACACAATAAGTGAAGCATGAAGCATGAAGCATACATGTGAATACATGTAATACATGAAGTCTACACAGGAAGCATCATACACGTGAAAACATGAAGTATATAAAGGAAGCATGAATCATACACATGAACACATGAAGTATACACAAGAAGCATGAAGCATACACATGAATACATGAAGTATAGACAGGAAGTATGAAGCATACATGTGAATACACATAATACGTGAAGTATACATAGGAAGCATGAAGCATACACATGAATACACGTAATACATGAAGTATACATAGGAAGCATGAAGCATACACATGAACACATGAATTTTAATAATTTCTTGCTCATTTTTAGTTGCATAATTTAAAGTGCATTGTATAATTACATGAATTTCCTCACCATTCTACAATGATCCTAGAGATTGTGGGCTTAGATGTGCAGTGGTAGAGAGACCTAGGTGTTAGATTGCATCATGTATTATTATATTCATATGATTGATTTAATGTTCAATAATCTTAGAGGAGAATAATGTTCAAACTTTATATATTTACAATTATATAAAGGAAGAGTGTGCATGTAATACAATTGGACTTTAAATATTTGAAGTAAACCATCTACAAATATCCATTGAAGTATAGATTTATAATGCAAATATGGACACCATCAACAGAAAAGATGTGTATTAACCAAATAGCCATATAGGCATACATCAATATATGTTGATATAAGTATAACATATATACAAAATAGACATATAGGCTTACAAGAATGCCATATATGCTTACAATGTTAACTATATGTAATACAAAATATATGTGCACAAATTCCATATAGGCATACAATAAAGGAGCCCAATAAAAATGCATTTCCCTCTGGGTGAAGAAAATATATCACAAGCATTCTTTGATCTTCAAGGGGATGGAGACGCATATGAGAGTGGTCTACTTTGAATCTGAGGGCTGCTCCTCCTATTTATTCATCATGGATCTTTAGTTGTTATAATAAAAAGTATAAACATTAATATATAGAAATTACATTATAAAAAATGAAATATTTAACAAAATAATCACTTACTGCCACCAGATGATCTCTCTCCTCAATTGAAACATCTACATGCTCAGGATGTGGTGTTCCAAAGTCCTATAGAAACCATCTAGATAGAAATTAAATTACAAATCAATAATCATTTTATTTTTCAATAATAAACAACTAAAATAATGAATGTAATTTGAAATTTACTAATCTGCCTCATACTGCCATCAAAGGCATCGAGCTATCAATTGTAGAAGACACACCATGCTCCATTTCCCTATGAACATTAGGATGTGTAACCACCTGCATCATCTAAAAAATAAAACAATATTATTCAATTACGAAAACTATAATAGTGATGCAGGTCATGGCTTATAATGTATGAGATAGTTAATAAAATTTTGAGTACTTTGGTAGACATGTATGAAAAATGTGGTAGCATAGACAAGGTAGTGAACTGTTTGAAAAAAAATTGAGTGCAATTTGATAAAAATTCTTTGGTAGACATGTATGGAAAATGTGGTAGCATAGACAAGGTAATGAGCTATTTGAAAAAATGCCTCGAATAAATGTCATCTCATGGTGATGTACATCACCATGAGACCACAACTCTTTGAGGAAATTTTTCAAATAGCTCACTTCCTTGTCTATGTTATTGCTTACTATTATGATTTGATAGATTTTTTCCAAGCATCCATAGTTTGTTTGAAAGCACTTGTTTTAGGATTTTTTCCATAGCAGCAAGGAGGTGAACTATTTGATAAAATTCTTTGGTAAACATGTATGGAAAATGAAGTAGCATAGACAAGGTAGTGATTTGTTTGAAAAAATGCCTCAAAGAAATGTGGTCTCATGGTGATGGAAATCACCATGAGACCACATTTCTTTGAGGCATTTTTTTAAACAACTCACTACCTTGTCTAGATGTTATTGCTTACTATTATGCTTTGATATATTTTTTCCAAGCATCCATAGTTTGTTTGAAAGCACTTATTTTAAGCTTTTAGCCATAGTAGCAAGGAAGTGAACTTTTTGATAAAAAGCTTTGGTAGACATGTATGGAAAATGTGGTACCATAGACAAGGTAGTGAGTTGTTTGAAAAAATACCTCAAAGAAATGTGGTCTCATGGAATTCCATGACAAGCAAATGTAATTGTTAGCTTCTCCTAGTTATTAGTTATGCAATGTGAAGTAATTGCATAACTACTTATGTTGAATTTGTAAAAAACTATATATTGTGATTGAAATTTTGTCATATATCAACATCTAGTTATTAGTTATGCAATGTGAAGTAATGCTTTGAGTTTGAAAGATGTGCAATACAATGTAATCAATGATATGAATATAAACTACAAAAAACTATTTTCTACAATTCATTAGTTAAACTATTTATTTTATTAGCTAAGTGAAGCTTTGATGTCCACCTCCACTAGGAGGTTTTGCCATCAAATCTCCAAGATTAACATATTCAACATCCATAATCAGATATAAGAATACCATTCATATAACAATTATATTTATATGTAATATTAATAATTATTTACTAGCTACATACCTTGGCAGTACATTTCATCATGTAATAAGGAGGTGAAGGAACATTAAAAACTGTATGAACGTTATGACCCTAAAATTTCATTATAATCATTAAATTAATTTAGTTAATCTTGCATTTAAAAAACAAAATTTAATAAATTAAATTCAATGAACTTGCTAACATTTTCCTAAGTATCAAGGTTGAATGCCTCATTAAGGAGGGAATTTGTCATCACCATCTGATCGGCTACAGATGTACCCTATACACCTATGTCTTGACATGTGTGGGGTCATAACCAAAGGGTGTTATGCAAGTTTGAAAAATAGGAGGTGGAACTCTACTGCTTGAAGACTTGCCCTGCTCACCCTATGCTAAAGGACTAGCATGATGTATGAAGCTTTGAGTCGGGGAACTAATTGACTACAATGTCTCAACCTCAGCACCCTCTTTCACAACTGAAGGGATAGCCACATGCTTGTATACTGGTCTAGTGAGTGCTTATCTCACTGATCATTTTGGGTCAAGACGTGCCCCTGCTTTATCCTGTGTGGAGCCTCCACCTCTACCCTAGAACTCCTGCATATCAAAATAGTTTGAGATTTTATTGAGAAAAAACTCGTAGTAGAGTTTCCTCAAAAAATATTGTGGCACCTAATTGTTGTTGCATGGTGGATGGTCACCTCTGCCAAAAATGGTTTTGTATCCCTTGGAGGTTGTACCAATTGATAGGGAACCTCTTACTTGAAGGGTGTAAAGGTTGATTCATTTTAGGGTTTGTGAATAGGGAATACAAGTCAAATTTTGTAATTTTTCACCTTTCACTTGTTTGTAGGATAATTTATCAGCATAAAATTGTCTATACTCTCTTCTCTTATCCGTCGAACTAGTTATTTGCTTGCTAATTGAATCTACGTTTGATAACATCAATTCAAGTGATTGAGCAAGTGTGGCTCTTTGTGAGGTTGAGATTACATGATCTTTCAACCCTTGCAATTATATCCTCAATTTGTTTTTTATTGTTTTCAATTTTCCCCATTATATTTTTTTGAGTTCCTAGAGCATATTGAGGAATTGTTGGAGGTGTTTGTTGTTGGGGTTGTTCTTCAACAAGTATTTTAGGTTGAGGTGAAGGAGGATTTTGAGGATCAGGAGGTTGATTATCATTTCCTATAAAATAAATAAATTTACATCAAAAAACTTATTAAATCTACCTACTTAGAAACAAATTCACAAAAAAAACCTACTCCTTTGACCTCCTCGACATTGTGGCGGGGTGATCCCACAATAATTGGTTACACTTTTTGGCCAGACTTGACATTGAAATCATCATTTTTCATCAGATCTTCACATTCTTACACCTATAGCAGCTAAACCATTAAGAATTTGAAGATGAATCAAAGTAGTGATTTGTGAGGTTTTATGTGTAGATTCTAATTATATTTTAAAAAATAAAAAATAAATTGTGAATTCCTTTATGTAATTTATAATAACTTATTTTTTCTACTAAACAGCATTTTTAAAAAGTGATGTTTACTTTGGACCACATAACTTTTTTTATATAAAGAATACAATTCTAATTTTTAAAATACAAATTTGTCACACCAATATCTAGTGTGCATAGATATTTTTTCATAATTTTTTGTTACATATTTTTTTTAATTAATTTTCCAAATCACAGTAATTATAATTTGGATAGAGGTGTACTTCGGACTGCATAACTTTTTTTCTATGCATTTGAATTAACTTATTATTTTTTTGTTGGAATAAGGACATCAATACCTAGTGCACATGTAATTTTTTGAAAAAAAAATTCTCTATTTTTTTTTTTTTTTTTTTCATATGTATTGAAACAAAGAACTTGATGTTCATTGAAAAACCTACATTCACAAGAAATAAAAAATAAATATAATAATCAAATTAAATATATTTAAAATTATACTTTTTGGGAAGCTTATAATAAGGCTACATACTTACAAAACATAAATTTTAAATGAATTCATTTGATCCCCAAAAGGTAAATCAAAAGTGGTTTTTTATCAGCATTTTGATAGGTGTAGAGGAGACTCCATTATAGGTATGGTTTTAAACTAGCGGGGTTCCAAGGGGTTTGATCTAAGAGCCTTGTTTGATCAAATCCTCTTTAATTAAAATCATTTAAATGGAACCTTTAAAGGCTTAAATCATTATATTTTACAAAAATATGTGATTTTAGGCAAAAATCAGGATGTCCTAGAAAGTGTAACCCACTATTGTGGTAGAACCCGGCGGCATTTTGGCAAAGATTTGACAATGATTTGATGAAGAAATTGGTATCTAATAATGAAAGCACGCTCTTGAGGGTTTGAAGGCCATGGGTTTGCAAGAAAATGTAGAAACCAGAATGATGAAAAGTTTTTTTTTTGTTCTAATAAGTTATAACGTGTGCATGTTATAACTCAGGTGCATTATGGCCTTGGTGCTACTAAGTCTTAGGATTGACAACACCAATCCATAATGCGAGCACATCATAATGCACTTGCGTTATGAAATTTTAAAAAAATTAAAGATGGTTGGCCACTTTTTGGCCCCCATCTTTTTGCACCCGCCCTAATAGTAATAATTAAAAAGTGGGTAGATTTTTTAAGTTGTGTCACATGGCCAACTAAAGAGTTTCAAGAAAAATAAATTTGAATAAAAATACATTCAATTGAAACATTTTTAGATAGAATAATTATGGATGTCAATTTACCTATGTGAATTTAAAAAATTCAACCAAAACTCTTATGCTTCCATCCATACACAAAAGCATGTTTCCAAAAAAATCTATGGACTAGTTTCACTCAAAATGATGTTTCTAATTTTTTGATATTTTTTTAAATTAAAAAATCCATATTCTTTTGAATTTTTTCACATTATATAAATTACATAAAAAATAATAAAAATATCCTTTGGTAGATCCAAAAATGTAGGTTTTAAAAATTGGTTATTTTTATAGCTTAAATATTATAGGTAGGTCACTAAAGTTGAATATATGAATAAGAAAATATAGTATAATAAAGGGGAGAATTCTCTTCAAACAGATATAATTTATTTTTGTCTATGATAAATAACTAAGACAAATTGGAGGTCATTAAAATTGTTAAATTTTTAATAAACTTGAATTCAAAAAATTAAAATATAATTATGATTAATATTCAAATTAGCTTTAAAGTGAGAAACAATAAAAATTTTAGTTGAAAAGGAGGCCCATCAACCTTATTTTTTGAATTTTTTTAACAATTCAATTATACTATCAAATTTTATAAAAATCAAGTAATATTTTTTAAATTATAAACATAAATACACAAAAATTTACGTTTAATTCGTTTATACTATTTTAAAATTCAAAGTTTGAACTACTTTAAGTTAAAATTTTCAACTTATGTTAACCATTTCTCTTTTATAAAAAGAGAACATGCTTCTAAAATTTCACCCAAACAAGTTTTATGATGTTGAGATGCATTTTTTTATGAGCAAGAAGAAGATGTGGTTTCATTTAAGTGACTAAGAGGAACAAATAATTATTAACAAGACATTCAAATTTGTGTACATATTAGCAACAAGTATTAAGGGAGTTTCATTTTTATATGAAATAATGTCATTATACATTAACCGTTTTATTTTTTTGAAATTATATTATAAGACCAAAAAAAATGAGTGAAAAATCCACATCCGACTTAATTTATGCACGGTAAATCCCTGAACAATATATCTATAGAGAAAAACAAAAAGTGACTAAGCACCAACTTTATAAAGGTATTGTCAAGCACCAACTCTTACCTTCCAGCTTGATAATTTTTAATTATTTACTCTCTTTCCTAATTTTTTTTATGGGAAATACACTTGATTAAAAATAGAGAATTTTAGGCATCAAAAGTTGTAAATAAATATAGTAATAATTGTTTGGCCACATGCAATTACATTGAGATTGGATAAAGTAGTTTACATTAAGAGAAGGCATTTAATAAGTAGTTGTAAAGTATTAAATGTCGATGGTTTTTTATGTCTAAATTGGAATGTTTTCTATTTATGGTAGTCATGATTATAAATATCTAAAAATGTATAACGCTTTCTTTTAATTCATCATTTCCCATCATCATTACATATTACACAGTCTTCTAATTTTTCATGTCTAGTCATTATCACTCATCACCTTTTTCATTACTATTAATTAAATAATTTCTAATTATTTGATTAAATTAACCCATTTCCCTCCATTACTTAAATAATTTTAATTATTTTATTATTTCATCATTTTTCTTTTCATTACCTTTAATTAAATATTATTAAATCATTTTATCTCATTAACTTTATTAAATATTTTTTAATTATTTAATTAAATTGTGCATTATCCTCTTATCCACATAAAAATATTCATTATTTAAGTAAAGATTACACATTCTTTCTTGTCCACATGATTAAATAATTTCTTAATTATTTAATTAGCTAATTATTTTTCCAAGAATAAATAGATTATTTAGTTGTGCATTCCTCCAAAAATAAATAAAATATTTATTTTATTTATTTCCTAATAATAGCATGTATTATCTTTATTCTTTTAAACACTAAATTTAGAGACTACGCTAAATTAAGGGATCATTCCTAAAAATAGTGAATGCAAATCACTTCACTTATCCCATGGACATCTTCTTGATCTCTTATCCATCCTCATTTGTTGATCTGATCTCACATCGCACACCATTGATCTCACATCCTAAAACCTATAAATCATATTTTTTTATCATTCAATCCACTCCTCGAATTTGCATCTAGGCTCCTGGAATTGGCATTCAAGCTTCTATAGCACATCATCATCAATCTTTCTTTTGCACAACAAGGTTATGCTAATTCTATGAGCAATCCACATATCATATCAAAAAGCATAATCTTATACTTTTGACAATGGAGTAAGGCTTAGCATTTTTGGGTGAGGTAAAGTACATTAGATTGGTTTAGTTTGATTTACGTTCTTATTATTCCATTTCTTTCATTTGATTATTGCACACGCTTCATTGACAATAGGTTTATTCATCATTGGATTTGGAATTATTAATTTGATCTTCATTTGTTATTGAATCCTTTGATTGTTTGACGTATTTGTGTTCACATCCTTCTTGTTCACAATGTCATGTCATAGTTGTTGAGTAAAGGAGCTAATACATCTTACTAATGATCTATCTTTCTTTTCATGGTTAAACCAATAGATACAAATGGTCAATGAATAGAGAATCTCATTTGTCCCTCATTTGTGTGTTGTTTATTGTATGATGCATGCTCTATACATTTCTTTTTCTTTATTTTTTAATGCATGCAAGCATATAGTATTAAAAAAATGTTTATAATCCCATAATTTGACATACATAAATAAGTTTTTCTAACACTTGCATTTTGTACACCATATAAACATTTGAGATGATCAATTTTTATCAAACTATAAATATTTTCCCAAAAATATAGAGAAGCACAATCAAAGACAAAATTGTCATAAGAAGGCTCAAAAGGAGGATCAACATCACACTAACAATCACATGTGCTTACATCCAATTTAAGTGTAAAGGTTGAAGACGTATTTTATTTTAAGATAGCACTTCAAATGTAAGTTCTATCATGAAAAAATAGTCCAAAATTACAACAATAATTAAACTTCATCACTACCATACATTAAGAACTACACAAACCCTAATCTTAATTTAATATTTATGTATTGTAATTTAATCTACACTAACTTAACATTGAATTTATATAATAATCAATCATTATTTTCTTAAATTAATATTTTCTAAAGCATAATTTCGCTCTCCTTTCTTTCCCCTTGTAATAAAGAGATGTCTAAGCGAAAAGCAAGTGCGACAAAGCTTAAGACGCGAATCACACCACCATTCCTTATCTTAAAATAGACCATATCTCGAAAACTTTGCCGTACCTTCTATACAAATGAGCAACGCGTGTAACGTGGTCGGCAACTGTGCCCATCGTTTTATGGCCATTACAAAAAATATGATACTTCTTCACCCCTGGTTTTCAAATTCACAGAAAAAAGCCCACCGATTTCACCTTCTCTTCACTGTTGCCCTTCCTACAAATAGATTTGCCCCACCCACTTCCTTCCCATCTCCAACTTCTCTGCATCAATCTCAACTTCATCCTCTTTTGGGTCTGCCGCTGTTTTGTCTTCTGTCGCAGTACAGACGATTAGTGGGTGTGAGCATGGATCTTGCAACAGACGTCTTCATTCCGGAGGACTACGTTAGAAGCCGCCATTCGAGGAAAATCTCGGCCAAGGAGCAGGCGAACTCTTCTACAAAGGTTTCAGATGCTCACAGCACTACCCCATTTGAACAGAAGAATGGAAATTCCCATGGTGTATGCGGCGGCTTCAACAAAGAGGAAATAATTTTTACTTGTTTAACTCCGTAGCCGGCTTTTTCTAATTCATTTTGTTTTCCCTGTATAGCTTACGTCGATCTTGGATTTCATCGTGAGTCCATGCAAATATTTTTGTAGTTAAGACAAATATTGGAACTGCGTTCGTTCAACTATAAGACGCGTTTATATATTTTGCTTCAGATTTTATTACCTGCAATGGAGGCATGCATTTCAGATCTGCCGTCATACTTTATGTAGTTCAAAATATTTCATAAATGGGAACACAACATGCTTTAGTACTCCCTTCGTTTTCAAATTTGTATGTTTGTCTTTGAGGAGGGAAGACATCACAGCCCTCCGATGCTCCTCCATTATCAAGGGCTCCCGATGCTATTTCTCCCTAATTAAATAAAACTAATTACCATGTAAATTTAATATAAAAGGTGAAATAATCAATTACGTCACCAAGAGGCTCCACCAACTCCAATTATTTTCTTGTACAAATCGCATTTCATGTGAACATTCTACTAGAAAAAATATTTTCAAAAGCACTAGACCAAGTAACTCTCTTAAAACCTTTGAATGAGAGAACAACCACTTATAATTATTATAAGTAAATCAGCAATGATCAAACAACCTTCCACAAAACACTCTATGTGTCACCTTCATCTACATCCCAAGAGCTCCTTAACTTGTTCTAATAAGCCTCTTCCATCCATCCATCAACTTATTCTCTAAGAAGGGAACTCATTTAATGTACTATTATTCAAGCAATTCTTGTCACATCTGTAATAATGAGTTGGAATTCTAATCTTAACCAATGTGAACTAGTGTGTGTTTTCTATTTTACTGCATACAAGTATACAATTCACGATTATAGAAGTATCCAATTGTGCAATGGATATATTTTTTATTATTATCACCAACATAAGATATGGTGCATTCTAGTTAAATATACTTGACGGTACACCCTACTCAGGATATATTAATGTTGGTGAACTTGAATCATATGTTATGTTGGTGACTAGAGTTGTAGGTAACAAATTCCTATAGTCTAATCCTCTCCCAAGTGTCAAGGGTGTCAAACTTGAGAAGAAATCAATGATCTTATGTTTAGGTTGGGCAACAATAGACCAACTATTGAGTGGGGTAGGACCTCCTTCACTTCTAGATCTACTAAACTAAGGGGTCTTTCTTTAAGGTTTTGCAATATATATTACCATAGAAACTAAACACTTAACCTAATACAAACCATACCCCTTGTATAGTGCACCCTTATTTTGATTATCACATCATGCCTAAATACTAGTTTGTAATATTCAGGGTTAAGCACCCACCTTATTAAAATAAATAATCTACCATATGAGTTATCTAGAATGTGTTTTGTGATAACACGTTATGCTATTATATACTCATCTAGACATGGCAGTGAAAACACAATAAATATGGTAAAATTAAAAAGGGGTGTTTATATTGAGTTGTTTTGAGTGTGCTAGGATGATAGGAGATGGAACTAATAGCATACCAGTACCTTTATCTAGTTGGGCAACAAAGTCACTGAGTTTATACAAAATATGTAATAACTAAAACCAAATGGTGATACCTTAATGAAGATATCACGAAAGACTATATCTTTTGAAATGTATATACAAACTAGATTTTACACATACACTCAAAAAGACAATTTAGAAATATTTTTAGAATATTAAATGAGTCTACTTAGTTATACATGAGCATATACCCATACATTTCCTTTATTGTTCTGAGAAGATACCTTGCAAAAAATTTACAAGGATTTTACAATTATCTAGCAAGCCAACTAATCAACAACACATCTAGAAATGTACACCATACACAAGAAGACACTCAATCAAGATCAATTTTAAAAGGTTACAAGGTTTATTACAAATTTGAGATAAACCCTAACTATTACAATATTAAAAATGCCTTACCTAGATCTAAAACTAAAAACCTTAGGTTTATATTAAGCAGGTTTTTCTCTTGACTATGCTCCAATATTTTCTACTTTTTAATATTCTCTCAAATGGAGTAGTATTGAGTATTTTATTCCTTCTACGAGATAAGCCTGGATCCACAATTGATGTGTGAACCCAAAAAATGATACATTGTAGACAATTTGCATGCCTATCATGCATCATTTCCCTTTAACTCATGTTGTGAATCATTATGCAAATCCAATTGGGTGTATTAGAAAATGTGGGGGATATATTCTTCCTCGATTTGGAGTTATCTTCAACATTAATGTCAACAATATCTTTGGAGTGTAGACCAAGAAAGTGTTACAAAGTTTGTTGGAATAGTGGTTGATATTCACTTTCTACATTAAAATATAGTTAACATTATCCCCTTTTTATGGTCTCCAATTGTGTGAATTTGTGTCCATTTTGGTGAATAATCATTTTTGGGTGAGAAAATCTAATATATGAAAGGTCATCACATCATATAAATTTATTAATGGTATCCTAGGATGCATAGGGGGTAGGTGAGTTTGAACAATAGAAAAGAGTGAGAGTTTCAAACTATCAAGGTTCAAGGATTGGGGGTGATGATTAACTCATACCATTGGGTATGTGCAGGATCATCATGAAAAAATCAGGCCCTTAAGTGGCGAAAAATTTTAAAAAATCAGAGTTAGGCAACTTGACGTAAAAATTTGAATAAGTTGTCTATATTATTTTAAAAATATGTAAGAATAGAATCTATAGGAAATTGAATGTAGTTTCTAAACTACTAGGTTTATTTTTTTAAATCTATTTGGTGAAAATTTGAAATTTCAATGCAATAGTACTTAAATTTCAAGGAAAAATAAAAGTAGGTGTATGTTTACCACCCTAACCACAATAAAATGATAATAATTTTTTATAATATTTTTAGATACAAGTAGAGAACTCATGTCCCAATGTGATGCATATTTTTTTTAATTTATTTCCAAGTAAATAATTAATTATGAAATTTTTTATTACAACTTTTAAAAAATAAAACACATGTCTAACCACCTTAACTTGGTCAAAACTTCATGAATTTTTCTTTTTTTAATCCTATAGTATGGGAAGCATAGAATGTGATGCATGTTTTGGAATCAAAAATGTGATACCATTTGAAAGCTATAGATATTTTTCAATCACCTATCAATCAGGACTTTACTCGTAATTCAAATATAAAATGAATAATAATTATTTATTAAATTCAAAGTAAATCATAATTTATATTGGCGGAAAGTTGAAAATATCCTTTAAAAAACCCTTTTTGTTTCATCAATTTTGGGTAAAAAAAAAGCCATCAGCCACATACGCATCATACCGCCACTTTTTGGTCCATCATGATCCTGTACATACCCCATTAAGGTATGCAAAAAGGATAAATCTAAATGAGTAACTTTGAAAAGGTGAGATAATGTCAAACTATCAAGGATTGAGATTAGAGCATACCTTATGACAAGTACTTAGGGAGAGGGAAGGCCAAAAATATAACATGCCCACACTTAGGAATTTGAACAACACAACCCCGGGCACACTAAGAATATTTGAGACCTTGCAACTTCCCACACATAATAAGCACATGAAGGATGAGGAAGAACACATGCAAACTTTGCCCAAGAAAGACCCATTAGAAACATCTTAGATCAGTCATCTATGATGGGCATAACAAGGCTAAAATACATAATAGGGCTAGGATTCAAGCTCAAATTGAACAAAATCAAATTGGGGCATTAACATGTACAAACATACATTGTATAAAGTTATTTTATTTGCATTGTATTAAATTATTATGACTAAAGTTATTTATAATAGGTTTATGTTATTTTTATTAGATAGTGTTGCATGTCAATATTATGAGAAATGTATATGGTTTTTATCTTTACTCATGTGTGTTTCTTGTTCTTATAGGTTTATTTCATATTCAAGAATTTTCACATTTAGTTCAATTGCACATATTTCTAATCATGTGAATTTGCACCCCCTTGCAAATTCCTTGTATACTTTACCTCCTACCTTAGAAAATTAAGTTTGATAATGCAATCCTTACTTTCGCCACCTTTCCCTGTCCAATTGGAAACTGTTTTATGTGTCAGTGGGGGATATTCTATCAGAGATGCTAGTGTGGCGCATAGATGTCTGCGTGGTGTGTTGTCTTCTTGACAACATTTCCACCTCTAGAATCCACAAAGGTGTTACACTCGTCCATTGGACGCAAATTGTAATGTCTCCTACCTTTTAGAATGACTTTGAATGACTCCTTTGCCTCCATTTTCACCTTTCAAAAGAATATCTCATTCATTCTTTCATGCTTTTGGATCTTCTCCACATTCCTCTTGATCATTCTCACCATCTACACACTTCTACACTCACTTGTAGTTCCTTCAAGTTTCACCACCTCCATTGAAGCTGCAAGTTAATGTTTTGTTGGTTTACTCTCTTCATTGTTGCAGAAACGTTGGTCTTTGAATTGAGGCATCTGGTGCCAACAATACTGAGCCAAGTGCCGACCCGTTGTTGGATAGAACTGCTAGAGTCAGGTCCCCTGTTCCTCCAGACCCTAATAAAACTTGTTTCAACACTGGTAGGGATCCCTCTGTGGATGTTCTAAATTTAGCTAAAAATAATGTTGATACCCATTTCAAACTTTTGAAATGGACTTTCAATGAAATTAATGAGCTAAAGATTAAAAAATTGGGCCCTTCAAAGTAAATTGGAAGAGTTAGGAGTCAAGATTGCTGCGATTGAAAAGAAATATGTGGATCGAAGATATTTTGGTCTAAGCAAAGAAACTCTGTACCAGGATGACATGAACAAAAATATTGAAATTAAGGTTGAGAAAATGAAAAACACCATCAAAATCGTTGCTGAGCAAAACAATCGAATGGCCAGACACAATGCCATAATAAGTAATGCTATGACTGAGAAGTTAGATAGAGCCCATCAGGGGTCTCTGGTGGTGGATCTAGATGAAACCAAGGATAAAATCCAGGAGATGGATGCTGGCATCTCAAAGAGAACGAGAGCCAATATGAAGAGAAAGGCTCCCCCTACTCTGAAGATGATTCAAATTTTTAATAAGGGAGTCCATGACATGCAGAACTTGGAGGTAGAGACAGAGTCTGTGCTTAAGACTCTAGGTTAATTGTGGCCAATTTTTTGTGGTTTACTCTACTGGCTCTTTTTGCTTGACCTTTCTAGTCTGTTGCAGTTGGCTGCTGCTTGCTCCAGTCTTTACCTTTTGTGCAGCTGGTGTTTTTTGTTGGACTTTTGTTTCCTATTTTTAATGTTGTAAACTTTATGGTTTCGGGTCCTTGTAAAACCCATTTTACCCTTTATCAAAATCATTGGTCTTTGAAGGTTTGCATGCTCACTCCTCCAATTTTCCTTGAGTGCACATGGTTGAAGGTGATATCACTCCATCTCCATTTTACTTTGCATTATTGTTTTAATATCATAGAATATTGTTGTTCAACGTATTGCTTGTTATTCTCTTTCAGTATCTTTTCTTTATCATATTTCTTCAATCATTGCTATCTGGTTGTCTGTGGAGGTGGAAACACCAAAGAGGGAGATTGACTTCAAGGAAGTGGACTCTAAACACAACCCCAAAAAAAATTTGTCTTTTGTGTGTAGGTTCTCTTTGAGGTGAAGATCTTGATGATATCAACTCATGGGTAGGAAGGTGTGGCTTCCTCACCCTTCTTTGTCTTCATAATTAGATTTAGTCTTAGCTCTCTTCTTGATACCTTGTTATTTTTCTATTCTTTTTTTTTTATTCCATCAAACTACATCCGTTAGGTTGTTAGTAGGTTTTCCTTAGCTTTTGACTATACCTTATGCTTTATGTTTGTATGAATGTCATAACCCCACTGAGATGCCAATGTGTTGTGCTAGCATTTGTGTCTCGTGCTATAGTACCCTAGAAGTTAGTTTTCTGAGTTGCAGTCTAGACTCTAGAAACTTGCTCACCTAACTTCCTAAAACATTCAGGCTTGTAAAAGGACAACAACAACCTGATTGCTCTTCCTTTCAACCTTTAAACTTCAAAATCTCTTAAAACATTCTATTAGCTTGAGGTAGATTATGGCAGCCTATTATTCTAGACTCTCCCATGACCTGGAGTCCTGAGCAGTTGGTCTCCCTCCTCTACATTTTGGTGAACCCAATGTGAACTATTTTGGTTTTGTTTCATAGTGTTGAAGTAATCTTCTCTCATTTTCTAGGTGTGTTGTAGGTGTGTGTGTTGCAAGGCGTATAGCCTTGCAACCCAAACTATGACCCCTAGTGGCATAGTTAGAAGGATCCCTAAACATTGTAGAATGAATTCTATAATTGGTCACTATCTGATTGTCAAACCTTTGGGGTGTCCTAAGTAAGTCCTTTTCAGAGTACGTAAAGATGACCTCTTTTATGTATCTTCCCATCCTTTCTGTGCAGCCTATGAATGGATCAAGTCTACTATAATCTTTACATCATAGGACCTACCTATGAATGCGAATAAAGAACCCTCTCCTTTATATATCCCCATTCATATTAATGGGAACCCCATTATTGGAGTTCTTGTTGATCCTTACATGTCAAGTTAATGTTATTACTGAGGAGATTATGCTAATAAAATTTCTAATGTATAAGGATGGGTATGATGAATTTAAGAACACAATACATACGCATGATGGTATTTTCATCCCTCTTATTGGTTCCATCACCCTCTTAGTCCTGGTGGGACCTAGGACTGTAAATTCCCCTTTTGATATCATCCTAGAATCTGACTTGTTCAGAGTGAAGCTAGGTATCCCATGGCTAGTTTCCTTGAACGCAGTCCCTTCGATGATCCATAAATGTTTGAAATTCTCTCATGAGGGATCAGTGCATGTCATGCACAACAATGGGTATAAACCCTTGGTGTCACATGGGGCCTATACATTAGATCACTTATGGCCTGCCCCTATTGGTCTGCTTCCTCTAAGGATATACCTATTGTATTGCACTTATGTTAAATATAAGAATGGGGGCATAGCGTCGAAGGTGACCTACCCTCCTTCCCCCTATTCTATTTTGGTTAAGGATTCTATGATAGCGTAGTAGTAGGCTACCTCTTCCTCCTCCCAAAAGGGGAAGGGGAAGTCTTCTCACACCTAAGATCCTTCCTCTTCTTCTATTGTTCCATCCACTTCCACCTCTTGACCTATTGTGGCACCTTCGGCTTCTACCTCCATGCCTCACATGGGGATTTTGATGGTGCCCACTTGGAAAAAGGTAAAGCATCAGGTGTTTGACCTTCATGTCTTGCTCAAATGGTGTCTCGACTCATTTTCTATGCCAAGGGGAAGGGTCTTCATGGAGTTGCCTCTATGTCTCAAGGCCTTTGCGACCTCCTATTTCTCCTACCCCTAAGGTAGTGAATGGGAGGAGGCTCGCCATCAAAGCACTTGAGTCTACTTCTCCACTAGTTGTTTCCTCTATTCCTACATCGCTTCCTCTTGTTTCTATCTAGGAGTCATGCCCTCTACCAGAAACGGTTGTGATGGACACTCCCATGGTAGAATAGGAACCTATTTCTCCTCCTCAAGCTGTAGATTCCAGCTCTTAGAGTTGAAGAAACCACCTTGCTCATGGGCGTAAGCATTGGAGGAAGGCTCTAGCTACTGAGCAGGCTACCTTGTAGAAAGTGGAAGGGGAGTTGACAACTCTTGTTTCGATATCTCCTATTGTGCCCTCCTCTCCTGTCCCTTATGCTTTGGTTCCCATCACCTTGATCTTGCTTTCATCTTCCCTCGCAAATGCTAATGACCCTCACCCCAAAAGGGTGAAATTTTTCATTGCTCCCTTAGTTGAGCCTCCTCTCTTGATGTCCCTTCTAGACATTTTCCTTTCCCTCAGCCCATGGATATATCACATACTTTAGGGGTGTCCACTACACTTTTGTCCTATTATTCCTCACCTTTTTTTGCTTTTGTGGGGATCTTTTGTTTCTTTAGGAGAGGGTTCTACTTTGGCTTGCATCATTCTAGTGACAAAGGCAGCCCCAACATTTCCTGAGTTTGGCATTGCCCATGAGTCTTTCGATGAGGTTGGAAGTGGATCTCAATTGCCTCCTTCTTCATTTGCCTGGTTGACACATGGCACTCCTATCAAGTGCATGTTCAACTCGATGGAAAATGTCCCAAATCTTTCAACAATCTTTTCAAGATCAATGATGTTTACCTCACAAGAGTTGAGCTAAGAAGACCTTGAGGGGCCCTCTTCCTTAGCTCTTGTTGCAAGAGATTCAAAGGGTGCTTCCCTTGCTATCTCGCCCTTGCAGGCTCATCTTCCCTCTCCCTATAATGATCTAGGTTGGAAGAAGAGGGTATGTGCAGGATCATCATGGAAAAAATAGGCCCTTAAGTGGCGAAAAATTAAGAAAAATTAGAGTTAGGAAACTTGATGTAAAAATTTGAATAAGTTATCTATATTATTTCAAAAATATATAAGAATAGAATCTATAGCAAATTGAATGTAGTTTCTAAACTACTAGGTTTAAATCTATTTGGTGAAAACTTGAAATTTCAATGCATTAGTATTTAAATTTTAGGGAAAAAATAAGATGTGGTGTCATCTAACCACTAACCACAATAAAATGATAATATTTTTTTATAATATTTTAGATATAAGTAGAGGACTCATGTCTAGATGTGATGCATATTTTTTTGTAATTTTTTTCCAAGTAAATAATTAATTATGATTTTTTTATTACAACTTTTAAAAAATAGAAAAATCTCATATGTCTGACCACCTTAACTTGGTCAAAACTTCATGAAATTCATTTTTTTTTAATCCTATAGTATGTGAAGCATAGAATGTGACGCATGTTTCAAATTCAAAAATGTGAGCTACCGTTTGAAAGCTATAGATGTTTTTCAATTAGCCTATCAATCAAGACTTTAGTCATAATTAAAATAGAAAATGAATAATAATTATTTATTAAATTCAAAGTAAAGCCTAATTTATATTGGTGGAAAGCTGAGAATCTCCTTTAAAAACCCTTTTCATTTCATTAATTTTGGGTAAAAAAGAGTCATCAGCCACATACCCTACACATGCCCATCATATCACCACTTTTTGTCCCATCATGATTTGCACATACCCAAGACCGACCTCCTAGTTGATGAGGACTAGGAGGGCACCTCTCTTTATCTGTAGGTTAGATTTGTATGTGTGTCCCATGCTTTTTTTATGTGTTCCTAGAGGACCCTTGTAACCCTTGTAGGTGCTTGGATACAGGAGTGTTTTGTGTCATAAACTTATTCTATTTGGCACATCATTCTTCTATTTATTGTACCTTGATTTTTGACAATTAGGGACAATGCAAAGTGTTGGGGGCATTTAGGCCTCCCTTCCATGTTGACCAAATTTTTTATGTTTATTTTGTTTTCACGTACCCTTCTTCATGATCTAATATAGTAGGGGATTGATGACAGTTCATACGTATATTATATTATATATATTTATTTATATCTACATGAGTAGTTCTAACCCCAAATTATCAAATCCCCCTATCTCTTGATTTCTTCGTATTTGATTTTCCTTCCCTTTTTATCTTTCTTTTCTTTGCTTGTTGTAGTGTAGAAAATTGTACGCTCTTGAAAGCAATGCAATTTAACACTTAATTTGGACCTATTTTGGCACCCTTGCATTAATCACCCTTTAAAATCATCATTAATAAGCCCCTAAGACCCATTATTTTGGATCTTGAGGCTTATTTCAGCTAAAAACCTGACATTTAAATCATCAAAAAATCAAATTTTCCAAAAACCCACCCTAAAAATATAGGGTGGGTCTCATTCACCCTTGGACTCATTCGCCACCTCAAGGGCAAATGAGTCCCCCTAGGTGGGACCCACTTGCCACCTTGGGTGAATGAGTCCCATTTGGGCTTTTTTTAGGGTTTGAGCGAGAAAATCACCTTTTTAATTCAAAATTTTGGTTGATGTTGACCTTTAAACCCTGAATAATGGTAAATTAGGTGTTAATGCGTATATAATAAAAATATTCTAAGTCATTTTATCATCTAAGAAAACATTTTCATGAGAAATTTCAAGATCCAAGCATTCAAAAGTCATTAAGCATTATTTCACAAGAGCATTCAAGTTTTAAAAGCAAGCAAAGTTGAAGTCTTGGAGCAGCATTAAAGTGTTTTTATAGGTCTTCAAGCTCACTTTCATTCAATATCTAGCATTGGAAAGGGTTGATCATGGTTGTCTATGGTGAATCATGATGGATTGTAGGTTGGGGAGATGCAACTAGCCATCAAGCCAAGCCTAACATGACTTGTTTCCTAAGTGATTCCATCCTCCATTATCACTCTGCATTCTGCCTAAGGAAGGTACAAGCATTATTAGGGCTCATTTGAGTGATTAGATATCTCTAAAAGTGAGTCCTTCATCTTCATATTCCATTCATGCATCTCATTCTTGCACATTAGAATAGGGTTGCATTGCATTTCAAATTTCCTAGTCTTAGACACACTTGAGGCTAGGGTTTATGTTTACATTTACATTCAAGTTTCATTATTTCTATCAAAGTTTAATTACCAAACTAGGGGTTTGACCGAGGCAAACCCCCTATAAGAAAATCAAGTCTATATTTTGTTTTGCAGGGCTTTTTGTAGATTTGGATCCAGAAATCAATTTGGAAGGGAAGAGCAGAGATTGGAGCATAGATATGAACTTTAATTTCTTGAAAAAGTAGAATGAGACTAATTCACCAGAAGTGGTGAATGAATCCCACTACAGGTATTTTTTAGGATTATTATAGATTTAGATACCCTTTTTCTAGAAACATGCTCCTGTGCAGAAACCCAGACCTGGGACTAATTCACCGAGACTTCCATATGAGTCCCAATAGACCAAAAGTTTAGGATTTTTAGTATTTTAGAGCTTATTCATGCCTTCTTCAGGTTTCCAGGTGCATGCTTATGAGATCTCACCTTTATATTTTGTTTCACATACTTTTCTAGGTCATTTAGTAAGTCATTGCATCGTACTAAGTTTAAGCATTTCATCTTACATTGCATTTGTCTTTCGAAGCCCTAGCTTGGTGGTGAACCCCTCATTAGTTTGTAATCATCCCCTAGGATAGCCCTATTGCAAGATATCTTTATCCTTTGCATTGAGATCTCTAGGGTTATCCTTGAATGAAAGAGAGTGTGAAGATTGTTATTCTAGTTCCTAGACCCTAGAGGATCCCCATAATAATTTTCCCCCCTTCACTTGCTTCTTGATGTTGTGGTTCCTATGTGTTGTCCCTCGCATGTGTGACAAAATTTCCACATGTACATCTCGTCATGTATTGTGGGCCATGACATCTCTACATAATCATCCTTTCCTTAGGATGCCACATGCTCCTTCATTTCACATGCATCATCCTAAGGGGGGCCCCTACCTCTCCAATTTTTAATAAGGTGTATTCAGTGGCCAATGAATCCCTTGCTGAAACTTTTGCATTTTTCAAAAATTGCATCCTTCACAAAGGATCCCCTTAGCAATTTTTTTTTAAAAATAAAATTCATAATAAAAAGAACTAAGAATCCACCTTCGAGGAGACCATTCTTTTTTTTCAAATTCCTTGATGAAAGAAAATCTTTCAAAAGGATTCCTTGATGATAGGATCATTTGCAAAAATGTCATCACTTTTCAAATAGAGCATCCCTTGAGCAGACCCCTCTTTCTTTTGAAGGGTTCCTGAGGGACCCCTTTGAAAGCTTCTCCTCCAATTGATTGCTCCATGATATGACTGCATGTTTTCCTACATGACTTTTTTCTTGCCTAACATGTTTTTTTTGTAGATTAACATGTTTTCTTGTAGGAGAAAGCACCTATGAGGTTCAATCAAACTTTGTGAAGCCTCTCACCTCTAGCCTCCCTCAGGACCAAGCACCTATGGCACCTCCTTCATAGGACCAAGCACCAATGAAGTGTTTTCATTATGCATGACTGAGCACCTGTAGAGCCTTTTGTTCATCTTTTGCAGCACCGAGCACCCATGGAACCAACTCTATAGGACTGAGCAATTGCAGAGCCTTTTGTTCACCTTCCGTAGGACCAAGCACTTGTGGAAGTTTTTTCCAAATCTCCATAGGACTAAGTACCTATGGAGCCATCCCTCTCTCCTACACCCAAGTTCACCAAATTGCGATCTGCTTCCTCGACGATTCAGGTATACATTCCTCAACTTTCTCTCTACTTTACCATGCATTGCTTAAAACTTATGCTTGCTAAAGTGGGGGGAAAATGTAATGGCATGAATTTGCACCCCCTTATAAATTCCCCGTTTATGCTAACTCGTACCTTAGAAATCTAAGTTTGATAATGTGATCCTTATTTTTTCCACCTTTCCCTTTCCACTTGGCAATTGTTTTACATGTTGGTGGGGGATATTCTATCAAGGACACTAGTGTGACACACAGACATCTGTGCAATGTGTTGTCATCCTAATAAGATTCCCACCTCTAGAATACACAAAGGCATTACACTCCTCCATTCGATGTGAAGTGTAACATCTCCTACCCTTCAAACTGACTTTGAATGACTCCTTTGCCTCCATTTTCACCTTTCAAAAGACTATCTCATTCATTCTTTCATGATTTTGGATCTTCTTCACATTCCTCTTCATCATTCTCACCATCTACACAATTCTACACTCACTTATAATACATTCAAGCTTCACCACCTCCACTGAAGTTGCAAGTTAGTGTTTTGTTGGTTTACTCTCTTCATTTTTGTGGCAACGTTGGTCTTTGAAGGCTTGCACGCTCCCTCCTTCTCCCATTTTCCTTGAGTGCACATGGTTGAAGGTGATATCACTCCATCTCCCTTTTAATTTGCATTATTGTTCTGATATCATAGCATAATGTTGTTTAATGTATTGCTTGGTACTCTCTTTCAATATATTTTCTTTGTCATATTTCTTCAATCATTGCTATCTAGTTTTCCATGGAGGTGGAAACACCAGAGTGGGGGACTGACTAAGGTAGTCCTCTAAACACAACCCCAACATTTTTCCCATCTTCTATGTGCAGGTTCTCTTTGAGGTGAAGATCTTGAAGATATCAACTCATGGGTAGGAAGGTGCACTTTCCTCACCCTTCATTGTCATTTCATAATTAGATTTAGTCTTAGTTCTCTTCTTGATATCCTTTTATTTTTCTATTCTCTATTTTTTTATTCCATCAAACTGCATTCATTAGATCATTAGTAGGTTTTCCTTAGCTTTCGACTGTATCTTACACTTTATGTCTATGCAGATGCTAGCGCCCCACTATGATGTCAGTGAGCCACGCTAACGTCTATGTCCCGTGTTGTAGTCCCTTGGAAGTGAGCTATCTAATTTGTAGTCTAGACTTTAGAAACTTGCTCACCTAACTTCTTGAAACATTCAAGCTTGTAAAAGGATAGCAACAACCTAATTTATCTTCCTTTCAGCCTTTAAACTTTAAACTCTCCTAAAACATTATGTTACTTGAGGTAGATTAAGGAAACCTATTGTTCTAGACTCTCCCATGACCTGGAGTCCTGAGAAGTTGGTCCTCCTCCTCTACAATACTAATATTGCAGTAAGTCACAACTTCATTCTCATTCTCCTAAAGTTGATGTATTTCAAATATCGAAGTATGTTACACCTTAGAGTGGTAATAGAAAGTTATTTAACATTGTATGTTGGTTACATTAGGAATCACAGATTCACAAGGAGAAGGTTGTAATGCACACATATAGAGTCATGGCCTATTTAACAAATAGAAGCCTAGGATATTATTTGCACTTATCTTTAGTGAAAATTTACCCAAATTATCCAAATTTTTCATTCAAGTATACATCATGGCCCAACCATATATACTTTTTCAAAAGGAAGGGACTACTCTATGTTTATCACTACTCTCAAGCAAATAGCTCACACCCTATCATTGGGTTGCATCAAAGTTGAGGAATTGTACCAAAAATGCTTGGAAGGAGCAATCACATAGTTTAGCCATGCATAGCACTAGAGTGACAAAATTGCCACCACAATGCTATGTTGGCATATAGCAATTACCACAAGGATGCTTGCCTCAATTTTCAAGAGGTAACTAAGAATTATATAGGTTTAATAGTGATGTGATGTTAGTAATTAAGAAGTGTTGAAAGTTTGGAGTCAATCGTGTCACACTTTAAGCCAACTAAAGGGTTTTAAGAAAAACATTTTTACCTAAATATAAATTTGCTTGAAATAATTTAATTTAAAATAATGATGAATGTCAAGGTACCTATGTGGATTCAAAATTTTCAATCAAAACTCTTTAGCTTACATCCATGCACACGCATGTTTCCAAAAAAAAATATAGACTAGTTTTCCCTCAAAACAATGTTGTCAATTTTCCAATATTTTTTAAAAATTAAGAACCTTATCTTCCTTTCAAATTTTCTTGCATTATATAAATTATAGAAAAATCTAATAATTCTCTTTGGTAGATTCAAGAGTGTAGATTTAAAGAAATGATTATTTTTACATCGGTAGGTCATTAAAGTTGAATAAGGGGCTAAGAAAAAATAGTGAAGTAAAGGAGAGAATTATCTCTAAAAAGGTTTAATTTATTTTTGTTTATAATAAACAACTAAGACAAAGTGAAGGCCACTAAAATTGTTACATTTTTATGAAAATTGACATTAGAAAAAAAATATTTATCAACAATAATTAAATATCTCATGCACTAAAGATTCAAATTAGCTAAATGGGAGAAAAGAAAGAAACTTTATTAAAAGTAGAGGTCCATCAACCTCATTTTTTAAACTTTTTTCAGCAATTCAATCATACTATCAATTTTATAAAAAATAATATTTTCTTAAATTACAACCATAAACCACACAAAACTCCATTTCATTAGTTTATACCATTTCAAAATTCAAAATTCCACTTGAAGTATTTTTAGTAAAAAGTTCAATTTGTGTTAACCATTTCTTTTTTAAAAAGACAACACAATTCTAAATTTTCACCTAAGCAAGTTTTATTTGTAGTGCAAACATTTATGAACAATGAGGAAGATGTGATTTCATTCGGAAAAGTGACTAAGAGGAACAAAGAATGATTGACAAGACATTCAAAGTTTTGGTCTAATTAGAAACAAGTATTAAGAGAGTTTCATTTTCTTATGAAATAATGTCATTTATTTTAATTGTTTTAAGTTTTTGAAAATAGCTGATAACACAAAAAAATTAGTGAAAAAAGTTACATCCAACATAATCTATGCAATGTAAATCCTCGAACAATATATCCATAGAAAAAGACAAAAAGTTACTAAACACCAAATTAAAATAAAGGTCTTACCAAGCATCAATTTTTTCCATCCACCTTGATATTTTTTAATTCTTTATTATTATTTTCTTAAGTGTTTTGAGGGTAAAACACTTGATTACATCAAGAGAATGTTGGCACCACATTTATAAATAAAAATAGTAATAATTAATTCACCACATACAAGTACTTGAGATGGATGAAGTAGGTGACATTACTAAGAAGGCATTCAATAAGTCATTGTAAAGTATTTAATGTTAATGAGGGTCTTGCATGTCTAAATTGAAATGCTTCCTATTTATGGTAGTCATGCCATGTCATAGTTGTTGAGTAAAGAAGTTAGTACATCTTACTAATGACCTGTCTTTCTTTTTATGGATAAACCAATAGATACAAATGGTGAATGAGTTGAGAATCTCATTTGGCCTTCATTTGTGTTTTGTTCATTGTATGATGCACTCTCTATTTAGTTATTTTTCTTTACTTTTTAATGAATGCAAATACATAAGATTAACAAAGAGTTTATGATCCCTCAATTTCGCATGCATAAATGAGTTTAGCTAACACTTGCATTTTTTACACCATATAACATCCTCAAGTGATCAATTATCATCAAACTATAAATGTTTTCCCATACAACTCTAGAGCAAGTAACAATCAAAGACAAAATTGTCATAAGAAAGGATCACAAGGAGGGTCAACATCATACTAACAATCATATTCAATTTTCAAATTAAATGTATGTACAAGAGTTGGAGACATATTTGCTTTGAATAAAGCACTTTGAAAATATGAGTTATATTAAGGGAGAGGACCCAATAGTTAAGCACCCTAACTTTGCACTTCTCAAAATCCTACATGGAAATTTCAAATAACTCCCAATTTTTTACAACTTACTTGGAAATTCCCCTACTTATAACTAAGGTTTCAAGGCCACATCATCAAATACAATGCCACATCAAAAAAAAATTAATCAAGGTGTCCAAAATGACCCAAAAAAAGTGGCTAATAGTTGTGCACTAAATCATGTTTTATTGGTGCATTGATGTGGCATCACATGATTTGTTGCTTTTTAGATCTAAAAAATACATTTCATTCAATCATGAATAGTCATTATCAACACTAACAACTTTAAAGGCACAACTATTGTTCCAACATTATTAAAAATACTGGACATCTAATAAACAAATATAACTATTGGAACATACTCAAGTATTGGATCCTCTCCCCTATAAAGAGATAGTCCAAAATTGTAACAATTATATTCCATCACAACCATACATTAAGAACTATGCAAACCCTACAAACCCCTAATTTTAATTTAATTTTTATTAGTTATAATTATTGCTTTTTAGTAATTATATGAGACTTTCCATATTTTGGATGTAACTTTGTAATCCATTATTGCAAAGAAATAAATATTTTTCTCTTCCTAATAATGTATAAAAGTGTGATCCAAAATAAATATTACACCATTTTCAATCAAAAACAAGTTAAATCAATAACATAAATTATAAAAATATAATATTTTAATTTATTATATTAATGACTCAACTCCTTTATACCTTAAAATTTATTTATATAATTACGTTGAAGGTGTGTACTTATTTGAGAGTGTCGAGCAAAGTTTGTCCGCCGACGGTTGAAAAGCCCTGACAACCCTTGGTTGACAATTAAACGAATCTCAACCGTTCATCATTTTCTGTCATTTTTTTTACTATTTTTCGACGCTTTTTACTACTTTCCCCGCCGTTTTTATTTCCGCTCCTCCAAACACGTCCTCACTAGTATTGACCCTTCATTCCTCCAACTTGACAAGTTGCAACCTAAAAGTATAATTTTGGCAAGGGTTTAAGAGTATGTTTATTAAAATGAAAATTACAACCAAGATCCTAATAATGAGCACATCTAAATTTTAACATTATGACATCCTTTATCCTACGTAATTAAATATATATTAGCATAAATAATAAATAATGAAAATTTAATATAATAACAAAAAAATTATAAATATATAATTATATTATTTATATATATATATATATATATATATATATATATATATATATTACTAATTAATAATTATTATATTCTTATTTAATACAAAATATAATAAGTAGATTATATATTAATAATAATGAAACATTCTTATTTAATACAAAATAAAATAAATAATATAATAATAATAATAATATATAAACAATATCATTTTAAAAATATCCATTTTTCCCTAATTGACCTTCTACACCTCTTCGGCGTGCCCATTGCACATCAAGGTGCGATTGCTTGTAATCTAACATTATTTTCTTAAATTAGTATTTTCTTACGCGTATTTTCGCTGACATTTCTTTCTACTTTTAATAACGAAATGTTTAAGCGACAAGCCAGTGCGGCGAAGCTTAGAAAGCAGCGCAAACCACTATTCCTTGTCTTAAAAGAGACCCATACTCGTAATGTCTAGAAAACTTCACCGTACCTTCTTTAGAAATGAGGATCGCGTGCCACCTGGTTTGGAAATCAATCATAAACGATCAAGCAATGTTACCTGGTTGGCAACTGTGCAACAATTACTAGCAAACGGTTTTATGAAGAGAACCCAATACAACACCGATGCCCATCGTTTTATGGCCATTGCAAAGATTTTATACTTCTTCACCCCTGGTTTTCAAATTCACAGAAAAATGCCCACTGGTTTCACCTTCTCTTCACTGTTGCCCTTCCTATATATAGAATTTGCCCACCTACTTCCTTCCCAACTCCAACTACCGTGCACTAATTTGATACTCCATCCTCTTTTGGGTTTGGGTTTGGGTTTGCCATTGTTTTGTCTTCTGTCGCACTAGAGACGATTAGTGGGCGTGAGCATGGATCTTGCAACAGACGTCTTCATTCCGGAGGACTACGTTAGAAGCCGTCATTCAAGAAAGATGCCAGTCAAGCAGCAGGTGAACACTTCAACAAAAGTTTCAGATGCTCACAACACTAGCCCATTTGAACAGAAGAATGAAAATTCCCATGGTGTGTGCGGTGGCTTCAACAAAGAGGAAATAATTTTTACTTGTTTAACTCCGTAGCCGGCTCTTTCTAATTCATTTTGTTTTCCCTGCATAGCTTACGTTGATCTCGGATTTCATCGCAAGTCCATACAAATATTTTTATAGTTAAAACGTTCAGTTGAAGAGATTCAAGCTGTAGAGATTTGTATTAATTAAAGAATTTACTGTGGCCTTTTACCTCCAAATATTGAAATTGTGTTACTGTTTGTTCAACCATAAGACGCATTTACATGTTTTGCTTCAAATTTTATTACCTGTAATGGAGGCATGCTTTTTAGATCTGTCATCTCATACTTAATCTCTAGCTCACACGTCATCTTATTATCTAAGAATATTCATCGTTAAATATATATATATTTTGAAGGATTATGAAATATGACAAAAAAAATGCTCAAATCCTGAAACCCTAAGCTAATGAAATTCATAACTGGGAGCTGTAATTTTGGAGGAAATGCTCCTCTGCAACTCATAATTGAGCATAGCGTGCAACTCATTGTCATTCAAGGCATTAAGGCATACATGATCCCAAACATTGGACAAGTGCGAAGGGTTTAGAAAAGATTTCCAAAGAAGAGTGGTGGTGTGAAAACACACCGTAGGGAGGGCGGAGGGGAGAAGATCTATGCCCTTTCGCCTCTAATGCGGCGAGCGAGCTGGATGTCTTTGGGCATGATGGTGACTCTCTTTGCATGGATGGCGGATATGTTGGTGTCTTCGAACAATCCAACCAAATAAGCCTCGGCTGCTTCCTGCAAAGCGGCCACGGCGGAGCATTGAAAGCGTAGATCGGTCTTGAACACCAGTGCTATCTCCCTTACCAGCCGTTGGAAGGGCAACTTCCTGATCAGCAGCTCCGTCCTCTTCTGGTATTTGCGGATCTCGCGAAGGGCAACTGTGCCAGGCCTGAAACGGTGGGGTTTCTTCACTCCTCCCGTTGCCGGTGCGCTCTTTCTCGCCGCCTTCGTTGCCAGTTGCTTTCGAGGAGCCTTTCCTCCTGTCGATTTCCTTTCCGTCTGTTTTGTTCTGGCCATCTCTCTCAATCACAATCACTGCCTAAATTTAGAAGTGTCCGCGAACGGAAATCGAAGGCACGGATACAATGGATTGGTTACTGTGTAAGTGAGGCGTGTGGGGAAGTCACTGAGCAGTGTGTGCTAGCCCGAGTCAATGAGCAACTGCTAGGTGTGTTGGGCGTTGAATGTGATCCCACATCGATCAGATGGAGCCGCTGGAGCTGAGGTTGAAAGTCGTGTGAGTTCACCAATTCTTTGTGAAGGTCGTTGGGAGATGAGTGCAAGATGTAGAGTCTAAGTCAATGGAGAAGCATGCTAGATGTCGACGGGATGTCGTGTTTGCTTTGAATGCTTGTAGGGTCGTGTGGTGCAGATAGGAGGTCGCGTGGAGGATATTCTTGGTCAAAGTGATCAATAACTCGTCGAATGAGCCACGAGTTGATGGAAGCCACTTGGTGAGGAGGGCGTAGAAATAATGGCAGCCACAGCACCAATGAACAGAAATGCTGCTGCAACGAAGACCGTCTGCGTGACTGGAGCAGGAGGGTTTATGGCCTCCTGGTTGGTGAAGCACTTGCTGGAAAAAAGGCTACACTATGCACACTGACTTGCAATGTAATCCTGCTGTTTCTCACAGTCTAGTATGTTATTGTGAACATGCTGATGTTCGAGATGCTGCTGAATATTCTCATAATATTTTTCAAGGTGATGGAGAGCATCTCATTGAGGAATATGTTCGCAGACGATCTCTCAGAAAGCAGTCTAACAAAGATGATTCTCCCGGTAAACCTATGCAAATCCAAAAGAAACTCAAAAGAAAAAAACGCTTTGACCTCCACTAGTCCCTCTTTTCCACGACTAGATAACAACAATGGCTAGTAATGCCAAGAATGAGGCTATGTGTATGGTGCTTGGCTGAGGGAGAGTCTATTCTATTATTCGAGGTCGCGGGCAGGAGATTGCAGATGGATGAGGTTGTAGGAGGAATGTTTGTGCAGGTTGAGCCCTTTTGAAACTGTGTAATGTAGATCGATGATACTAAGGAATTCCACTTTAATCTTCAAAATACCTCTACAATGTGCAGGACAATGCCTCTTTGGTGAGAGTAATGTCGATCGATCAAAAAAACAAAACCTGCAGACGTTAAACTTGCACGATGTCCACAATTCCTCAACCAAAAACAGAGAAAATACTCCTACAAACAAATTTAATGAAATGAAAGGTATTTCTTCATTTTTCGGGTCTTTTGGTTGCAATGGTCATGTTCATTTGGTTCGTTGATGCTTTGTTGATAGAGATAAAAGTCTTGATTCACCAAAAAATCAAGAATGAACTTGCAATTCAACACTTTGATACCATGTTGGAGCAGAAAATAATGAATGCAATATTCAAACTACCATGAAATGAATCAAGCATAATGCAAAAATCCAAATAACTATCATAGAATGTGTAGAATATAATGATCACTCTTTGTTTATATGGAACAAGGAGGAGGTAGGAAGGTGAAACAGAAAAACTGACTAACCCTCCAAGTGATGTGACACATGTAGAACACTTGGGACAAGTGTGAAGGCATGTGTCAAGTGTCTATGAGGTGAGACAACTAAACCACTAAGTGAGCTTAAGCTAGTGTGAATAGGAATACTAGGTGTAGGAACTAGATAAAAGATAACTAGATGCATAAAGACATTTTTCTCATTAATAGGTTTGTTGTCCTTGCCTATAAAAGGTAGTCCTCTCTCATTGTCAAGGGGTTGTTGAAATGGAATTTTTGTAACTAGACATTTTGAAATCAATACAAGCAAATCATTAAATATTGTTGTTCTACTTGTGGGTTTCCTATGTTTGTAGGGTTCCTTTTCTTTAATGTTAGATAAAGTTCAGCTATGATGATGATGAAGTGTGAAGATATTCAATAGATCTTTAGTTCATAGCATTTGTAGCTTGTTGATTGTAATATGCTTTGCATGGTTAGTTTGAACCTTGTTTTGATATCAGTTCAATTGTGAAGATTTGTTTAAGTTAAACTAGAATCAAGTGTTTATATGAATTTCATGATCTAAAAATATTACATTACCTTTGAATATTGCATTGTTCTTGTGGTATTGTGAGTTAATCTCTTATTAAGTAGGAATTGGTTTTAGAGAGGGATCTGTCTATATGAAGCACTAAATCATTATTGTCATTGTCTTTAGGGTTTCTCAACTTAATCTCTTTTTGTAATATTTGAGTTGGTTTAGGAAGCAAAGCATCACCCAAATTGCAAAACCAGATGCTAAAGATTGTTTTTAGCTCCTATATTTGGAATCTAGTTATGGTTTCATACTGACTACAAACTATTCAAAACACGCATGTTCTAGCAAGGTGATTGTAAGGCCCCTTGTTAACTAGAAAAACATTAAACCCCTAAGCAAAGTCAAGACTTGATTATCGAAGCCTTGGGGTAATCTTTCTGAGTCCTAGAGGTTAGATTTCCTTTCAAGAGAGACGTAGTACTTAGTATTTTTTTTGTGTTGTGATGTGTAAAAAAACTCATTAAGATCATGATTTAACCATCTTACTATACCATTATTAGCTTAAGATGTATATTCATTGAACATTATGTCATCTCATAGATTTGTTTCACCCTTTGGCTTATAAATGATTACCTATAGTAGTAAATTTAACATCTATAAAAATCAATTTAAATTTGCATTAAAGTGTTGTGATGATTATGTCCATATTAATAAACTTAAGGCTTTGATGTATAACTAATGGAATAAATTTGTGTTGATAGCCATTTTCCTCCTACAAGAAAGTGTAAGTGATAAAAATAAGTATGACATGCAAAAGGATCTTCATAGCCTTGGGACTAATTTTGATAACTAAAATGGTTCTTCTTGATGTTTCCACACATAACCCATTGTAACATTTTAGGGCTTTGTATGAGTTTGTATATTACTCATGATGACCCCTAATAATATAGAGGTATTCTTCAATGATGATATTGAAGGATAATTTAGGATCAAGGATTTAATCTTGCCAAGAATTTTAGTTTCCTTTCTCCAAGGTAATGACAAAATTTTGATTGGTTATACCCACTAATGACCTAGATTGATTACCCCTTTGTAAATTTGAACTTTATTTTAGTTTTTGTTTACAAAACAATCACATGTTGACTCCCCTTAAAACTAGAACATGTGATGGAACTTTTAATTTGAGTCTGTGTGCACTAAGGGCATGTGCAAGATCATGGGGGGCCAAGCTAGGCCCTTAAGTGGCAATGAAAATTCAGAAAAATAAAGTTAGGCAACTTGACATAAAAATTTGAAGAGGTTATTAACATAATTTGAAAAATATGTAAGAATAGAATTTGTAGAAAATTGAATGTAGTTTCTAAGCTACTAGTCCTTTTTTCGAAAAAGGGTAAATCTATTTGATGAAAATTTGAAATTTCAATGCAGTAGTGCACAATTTTCAAGAAAAAATAAAAACCAAGTGCTTTTCTAACCACCCTAATGGGGAGAATTTTTTTATTTTTTTTTGAATCTTTCAATATAAGTAGAGGACACATGCTCAGATGTGATGCATATTTTTTGTAATTTTTTTGCAAGTAAATAATTAGTTATGAATTTTCTAGTAGGAATTTTTAAAAAAATTAAAAACCATTTGTCCAGCCATACTAACTTGGTCAAAAATTATGAAATTTAAATTTATTTATTTTCAAACTATATATTTGTGAAGAATAGTGTGTGATGCATCTTTCGGATTCAAAAAATGTTAAACCGTTTAAAAGTTAAGATGTTTTTCAATCAACTTATCAATTAGGACTTTGCACATAGTGCATGTAGAAAATCAATAATAATTACCTATTAAATTCAAAATAAAGCATATCTTATATCGATAGAATACTATCAATTTTTTGAACAACCCCTTTTTGCTTCATCTAAATTGAATGAAAAAAATCCATCTATACAAAGGGTGAAGTTTGAAAAACTCTTGCAACCCCTATAAACATGTTGCCATGGATGATGACTTTTTAGGTCAACTGGTCACCCCTATGACAAATACCAAAGGAAAACAGATATCTGTTTCTATCAGATATTCGATAAAAATGGATATCCATTTTTTAAAAGCAAAAACAGATAACCAATATGAAATAGATATCTGCTACTTAAAGGTGCATAACGGGTATCTATAATTTATGCTCAAGAAATGGATATCTATTTATTAAAACTAGAATTATTAATATATAAAAATTAGTATATATTAAAATTTAAGATGTTATAATATTAATATTAGTATAAATATTTTTATATTTTTTATATTAATATATATAATATGTTAATATTTATATTATAATATATACTATAAGGGTAAGTGCAAAAAGATGGGGGGCCAAAAAGGGGTCTTAAGTGGCCACTTTTTTTCGAAATAAGGAAATACTGACCTTGGATGTGAAATTGAGGATACTTACACTCAAAAAAATTAGATGCAACAAAAACAAGGATCGTAGTGCTCCGAGTCTACTTTCTAAACTACTAATTTTTTTTAATGGTAGAGATTAAGGTATTCAAAAGAGGGAGTCAAGGAAATTGGTGTTGCTTTTGTCAAAAAAACATAACATAGTGACTTTTGTGACTCCCTCAAAAGGTTAACTTTTTTTTGGTATTTTTAAAATCACTTTGATGAGAAATTAGCTAACAAGATGTAGTTTATGCCCAATTTTTTTGATAATTTTCAAAATGGACAATTCCTAAAAAACAAAATTTTGGTTGTGCTACCCCTATAAATTTTGAAAACTAATTGAAAATCAATTATTTTAATATGTGTAGAATGGAGTCTAGTTTCTAAAACTATAATTTATTTGAAATTTTGATGAACAGTTAATTCATAAAGAAAAAAATACCAAACACTAGTTTTTGCCAAAAAATAGACACACAAACAAAATAAATTAACGATCAAAGGCTTAACATTGTCAAAATGTGAAAAAAAATACATCATTAGATATCTAAGAGAGAGCCTAACATTACCCAGGTGTTCGATTTGTTCGACCTTGAAACACGTGCAAACCTGATGCTTAGCACAAACGTGATTATGTGAAATATTGTAGAATTTGCAAAAACATGTCTTTGGATGTTGGGAAGGCACTCCAAGCCTTTGGATTTGTATTCCAAAGAAAATACCAAGCCTAAGGCTTGGGGATTCTCAAATCAAGAAATAACACGAGCGCATCACGTTATTTCATAGTTTTGACATGTTTTTTTTTATGTTTGTGCCCAAGAATTTCCTAAGCAAGACATAACATGAGCGCGTTATAACGCGCTTGCATTATGTCTTGCTTTGTGTTAAATGCTAGTATATTAAATGTATGTATGTATATATATATATATATATTTGTATGTTTGTATGTATGTATGCTTGTATGACATGTGTGTATGTATGTATGCATGCTTGTATGTATGTATGTACACCTGTATGTATGTATGCATGTATCTATGTATCTATGTATCAATGTATATATATGTATATATGTATTTATGTATTCATGTATGTATATGCATGTATGTATGTATGTATCAATGTATGTATATGTATGTGGCTCTAGGAAAATTCATCGGCAGCAATTCACCGACGAAAAATTCATTGTCAACAATTCACCGCAAGAAAATTCACCACCACCAGTAATTCACCGCCATGAAAAATTAACTGCCAAAAATTTATGTAATTATTTTTTCACGCAGTGAATTGTCATGGTGATGAATTTTCCTGTGGTGAATTGCTAGCGATGAATTTTTCGTATGCCATATGTATGTATGTATGTATGTATGTATGTATGTATGTATGATTGTATGTATATATGTATGTATGCTTGTACATGTATGTAAGTATGTATGTATGTCTGCTTATATGTATGTATGTATATCTTTAGAGGGAGGGAGAATTTTAAGAGAGGGAGAGAGGGAGGGAGAGACCTGAGAAAGAGAGAGAGGGGAAAAGAGAGAGAGAGAGGTAGTGAGAGAGAGACCTAGGAGAGGGAGAGGGGTGGAAGGGGGAGACCTAAGAGAGAGGGAGTGGGAGAGAAGGGGTTGGAGTGAGAGGGACTTAGCAAGGTTGGGTGGTAGGTATAGAGGGGGAGAGAGAGAGAGAGGTGGGAGAGAGACCTGAGAGAGAGAGAGATTATGTAGGTAGGGTGCTAGAGGGAGATACTTGAGAGTGTGAGGAGGGGTGAGAGGGAGAGACTTGAGAGATAGGGGGAGAGAGGGAGTGGGAGAGAGAGAGGGAGGGAGTGGGAGAGAGGGTTGGAGTGAGAGGGACTTATATAGGTATGGTGGGAGGGATAGAGATAGAGAGATACCTAGGTAGGGTTCCAAAGGGAGAGACCTTGGGAGGGAGAGGAGGAGAGAGAGAGAGAGAGAGAGAGAGAGAGAGAGAGAGAGAGAGAGAGAGAGAGAGAGAGAGAGAGAGAGAGAGAGAGAGAGGAGAGAGAGGGAGGAGAGAGGGAGTGATGGAGAGGAGGAGGGAGAGAGATAGAGAGAGAGAGAGAGGGTGGGAGTGGGAGAGATATATAGGGAGTGAGAGAGAGAGTGGTAGGGATTGATTGAGTGAGAAGTACGTAGAAAGAGGGAGAGGGTACAGAGAGACAATTAGAGAGGGTAGGATAGAGGGAGGGGGAGAGAGGTGAGATAGATAGTGAGAGAGAGGGATAGGGGTTGAGGGTAAAGGGTTAAGGGATTAGGATTGAGGGTCCAATGTATATGGTAGAGGGTTTAATGTAGAGCGTAGTCATCATGGGAGAGAGACCGATGAAGAAATGGATTGTTCCCTTTGCAATATCGATGTCTAGGCAATGAAAGGGGCAATAGTTCGGTCAAGTTGAAGCAGCTCTTCTTCACAAACCCCATGGATCTTGTAGAGTATCTATCCTCTTATATGTGACATATATAACCAAGTTGACTAGCCCCATAGATCTATAGAGTGGATATAAGGTCCCGCTACCTCTGATCATCTATATGTAACATGGCCACTTCAAAAAGTATTTGACAAGTGGTGGTGTATTTCGTTCATACTATTCGAGCACACTTCGGCTTATGTCCTATGTTCGGTATAGAATATGTTGTGGACAATATAGTTCTCTCTCTCTATTTCAAATTCTCTCCATAACATTCCCACCCTCCATCCCCCATCTATATCCTTCAGGAGGCCCGGGGAAACTTTAATCCACCTACTATTTGCAGACCCCACCACCCAAGGCCCATCTCTATATCCTCTCACCCGCCCTTCGAGACCGACCTAATTTCCATGTACTTCTATAGCTATATGAATTGTGAAGGAAGTCCATGAAAGTAACATGAATGACTCATACAAATTACTTAATGGTAAATGTCCTGAATAGAGTGAATGAGTAACTAATACTCCCATTATACATATATGCGTCAATATCATGCCCTTTCCTCTTGAATTACTTAGTTCTTGACTTTTATAAACTAAGGTTCCCCAATAAATGAGAGTGACAACAAAAGAAAGAGAAAAAGAGACATGAGTTGATATATGTTCTAGAGTTATAAATATCATAATAAACCCATTTATTCATTTTATTTTAAATAGGGTTTGTAAGAGAAAGATAAAATTGATTGATATGTCATCGATCATATTAACATAGATCAAATAATGATAGTAATTGACTATATAGGCACTCCATAAGTAATAGATATAGATATAAGTAATTTATATGGATTGGATTGAACCCATAGTATCTTATTAACAATAATGTCACCACTCAGATTCAAACTGAGATGCTCTAACACTATTTCCTAAGAGTAGCATGTCTACCGATTTCACCATGGTGGCTTAGCATTTTAGTATTGTTTAGTCACTATATTAGACTATTTTCCTAAGATTGTCGATGCTAAGATTGAGAGAAGATTATTTTCTCTGTTCAATGTCTGAATTGACATTAAATTGAGAAATGTGATGTTGGTTGTTATAATGGAGTATGGCATAGTCTAGTACGAAAAAGTACCAATGCATGTTACATTTAGAACCATTATTGAAAGAAACCTCCCCCCCCCACTTTCACCTAGGGCTCCTTCTCCACCCACATTTGAATTCATTTTCTCATTATTGCTCATTCGATGACTCGCCTCTATCAACCTGGTTTGAGGAGATGAAAGACACTCGATTGATGAATCGAGGAGATGAAAGGCACTCAACTAGAAGGAAGAAGAGATGAAAGAAACTTGACTAAAAGGAAGGGGAATTAGAACCAGGGAAAAGAAGAAATTATTTCTTGTTCATTGATTGTTGATGCACACTACCTGTCACCTATGTTAGCAACAACTCAACCAACTACTAATCAAATTCCCTCTTTTCGACCCACCCAAAAGTTGTTTGACCTTCAATGTCATCCCCTACCCAAGCATTGTCGCCCTCCCCACCATTTTTTACACTCAATATTATATCTCCCCCTTGGAGAGGAGAAGACAAGAAGGTAGTAGTCCAGCCTCTCAAGCCTTCCCCCTCAGATTAACTTTCCTCACTTTCAATGCATAATACAGATAGAGATACAGATAGCAGTGTTGGAAGCATAGGATTTTGGAATAGTGAACTCCCCTCCAATAGGTATTTCAACTCTTTTATCCACCCCTACCCCTCCCTTTTTCCCCCCCTTGAGGGATCCAACCCCCTGCCTAGGCTTAGCAGCAACTAGTCTAGCCTTCCAAGCCTCAATTCCTTTGGATCCCCATTTATTGAATTCCCCCTTCCCCAAGATGCTCAGAACCAGGGGGTGATCCCACAATAGTGGTTTACATTTTTTGGCTAAACTGGACACTGAAATAATTTTTTCTAACTAAATCTTCACTTTCAGGCACCTATAACGGCTAAACTATGAGGAATTTGAAGATGATGCAAACTAGAGTTTTGTGTCATTTTGTCTATAGATTCTAAATATATTTTTTTCATTTTTTTTGGAATCAGATTGCACTTCTTTTTCCATCTCCCTTGAAAACTAATTTTTTTCAAAAAACAACATTTTTAAAAAGTGACGCTCACCGTATAATGCATAATTTTTTGCCATGAAGGATAAAATTCTAATTATTTTGAATTTATATTTGTACCTCTAATATCTAGTGCTTCCACTTGGTTAGATGGTTTTTTATTGAATATTTTTTCCTTGATCAAGTTTCAAAGTCAAACCAATTACAATTTAGACATAGGCCGACTGTATAACGTGTAACTTTTTTTGTATGTATTAAAATTTTATTTTATTTTTTGTTGGATCAAGGAGTCGAATATCTGGTGCTCTTATATTTTTCAATTTTTTTTTATAATATTCTATTTTTCCACATGTGCAGAACATAGAGCTTCATTTTCGGTGAAAAGCCTACATTCACAAGAAATAAAAAATAAATATAATAATCAAATTAAATTAAATTAACATTATAATTTTTTGGAAGCTTATAATATGGACTACATAATTACAAAAAATAAATTTTAAATGAATTCATTTGATCCCCCAAAAGGTAGATCAAAAGTGGGTTTTTATCAACATTTTGATAGGTGTATAGGAGACTCTGTTATAGGTATGGTTTAAAAATAGTGGGGTTCTATCCAAGGGGGCTTGGTCTAAGGTGTTTTGATCAAACCATGTATTCAATTGGAATCCTTTAAATGGAAATTTTCAAGACTTAAATCATTATATTTTATTAAAATATGTGATTTCGGCAAAAATTAGGATCTCCCAGAAAGTGTAAACCACTATTGTGGCAACACCCCAGGAACCACTAAGGACTAAAGAATGAAACCTCCTACCTCAAAACTGTAATGAAATGGTTTACAGTTATCTCCATGTGCCGAATTTAGATCCTCGAAATAGAACCACATTTCCCGACAAGAAGAGAAGCATTGGTCCCATCCTACTACAATAGATACTAATGAAGAGTTCATGAAATCCCTACTTTGGGATCTGGGAGAAGCAACCTACTAAATAAATATTTGTTCTCCACTAGGCTCCCTATGAACTGGATATTCCATGACCTAGGCCTACTAAGATATGATGTCGCAACCTCAGGTCTAGTTGAGGGTTTAATATTTGAGGTATGAGGTTGAGGGTTTAATGGTTTAGGGTTGAGAGATTAGGGTTGAGGTTTGAGGGTATAGGGTTGAGGGATTATGGTTGAGGATCCAATGTATAGGGTAGGGGGTTGAGAATTGAGCATTCAAGGTTTAATGTATAGGGTAGAGGGTTGAGGGTTGAGGGTTTAAGGATTTAATGGTTGAGGGATTAGGGTTTAAGGGTTGAGGGTTGAGGGATTAGGGTTTAAGGGTTGAGGGATTAGGGTTTAAGGGTTTAGGGTTGAGGGTTTAAGGATTGATGGTTAAGGGATTAAGGGTTGAGAGTTTAGGTTTTAAGGGTTGAGGGATTAAGGGTTGAGGTTTGAGAGTTTAGGGATTGAGGGTTGAGGGATTAACGGTTAAGGGTTTAGGGTTGAGGGTTTAAGGATTGAGGGTTAAGGGATTAAGGGTTGAGAGTTTATGGTTTAAGGGTTGAGGGATTAAGGGTTGAGGTTTGAGAGTTTAGGGATTGAGGGTTGAGGGATTAAGGGTTAAGGGTTTAGGGTTTAAGGGTTGAGGGATTAGGGTTGAGGGATTAAGGGTTGAGGAATGAGGGTTTAGGGTAGATAGTTTAAGGGTTGAGGGATTATGGTTGAGCGTAGAGGGTTTAATGTTTTAGGGTTTAAGGGTTTAGGGTTTAGGGTTTAGGGTTTAAGAGTTTAAGGGTTGAGGGTATAGGGTTGATGTATTATGGTAGAGAGGGAGGGATGGAGAGAGGGAGAGATGGAGCGAGAAGTGAGATAGAGAGGAGAGAAGAGGAGGGAAGGAGAAAGATAGATGAGGGTTGAGGATCCAATGTATAGGGTAGAGGGTTGAGAATTGAGGGTATAAAGGTTGAGGGCATATAGGGTTGAGGGTTAGGGTTGAGGGTTGAGGGTAGAGGATTGATGGTATAGGGTTGAGGGATTAGGGTTGAGGGTCCAATGTATAGGGTATAAGGTATAGGGGTTTAGGGTTTATGGACTAAGGGTTAAGGGTTAAGGGATTAAGGGTTGACAGTTTAGGATTTAAGGGTTGAGGTTTGAGGGATTAAGGGTTTAGGGTTTAGGGTATATGGTTTAAGTGTTTAATGGTTGAGGGCTTATGCTTTAGGGATTAGGGTTGAGGGTAGAGGGTTGAGGCCAATTTATGGTTTAGGGTTGAGTGTTTAAGGGTTTAAGAGTTGAGGATATAGGGTTGAGGGATTATGGTAGAGATGGAGGGAGAAGTGAGAAAGAGAGAATGAGAGAAGAGGGAAGGAGAGAGAGAGAGATGAGGGTTGATGATCCAATGTATAGGGTAGAGGGTTGAGAATTGAGGGTATAGGGTTGAGGACCTATAGGGTTGAGGGTTTAGGGTATTGGATTGAGGGTAGAGGGTTGAGGGATTAGGGTTAAGGGTCAAATGTATAGGGTAGATTTTTAATGGATTAAGGGTTTAAGGGTTGATGGTTTAAGGGTTTAAGGGTTGAGGTTTTAAGGGTTTAAGTGTTGAGGGATGAGGGTTTAGGGTTTGTGGTATAGGGGTTGAGGGTTTAGGGTTTAAGGGTTGAGGGTATATTGTATAGGGTTGATTATATAGGTTTTAGGGTATAGGGTTGAGGGATTATGGTTGAGGATCCAATGTATAGGGTAGAGGGTTGAGAATTGAGGGTTCAAGTTTTAATGTATAGGGTTGAGGGTTGAGGGTTTAAAGGTTTAAGGGTTGATGGATTAGGACCCATATGGGTTAGGGTATTTTGAACAATAGAAAAGTGTGAGAGTTTCAAACTATTGAGGATCAAGGATCTAGGGTGATAATAAACTCATACCATTAAGTTATGTAGAATGGGGTAAATCCAAACAAAAAAAAAATTGAAAATGTGAGATAGTTTCAAACTATCAAGGATTGAGATTCAAGAATACCTTATGAAAAGTACTTAGGGAGAGGGAAGGCCAAAAATATAACATTCCCACCCTTAGGAATTTGAACAAAACCCCCCACACTAAGAATATTTGAGACCTTGAAATTTCCCACACATAATAAGCACATGGTGGATGAGAGAGAACAACACATATGCAAACTTTGACCAAGGGAGACCCATTAGGAAACATCTTATATTAATTATCTATGATGGGCATAACAAGGCAAAAATATATAATAGGACTAGGATTCAAACTCAATTGGACCAAATAAAATTTCCCAGGTGTCAACATGTACAAATGTGCATTGTCTAAAGTTTTTTTATTTGCATTATAATAAGGTCTTATGACTAAATTTATTTATAATAGGTTTATGTTATTTTCATTAGATAGCATTGCATGCCAAGATCATGAGCAATATGTATGGTTTTATATCTTTAGTCATGTATTTTTCTCATTCTTACCTTTTATTCATATTCAAGGATTTTTAGATTTGGTTTCATTACATATACTAATATTGCAGTAAGTGTCAACTTCATTTTCATTCCGTATAATTTGATGTATTTCAAATACCCAAAGTATGTCACACCATATAGTGGTAATACAAGGTATTTGATATAGTATGTAGGTTCTATTGGGCATCACACACTCACAAAGAGAAGGTTATAATGCACACATGTAGAGTTGTGACCTATTTAACACATATAAGCCTAGGGTATTATTTGCACTTATCTATGGTGAATGTTTACCTAGTTATCCAAAAAAAATTATTCCAAGTATACATCATGGCCCAACGATCTTTACTTTTTTGAAAGGAAGGGACTACTCTATGGTAATCACTACATTCAAGCAAGTAATTCACACCCTACCATTGGGTTGTGTCAAAGTTGAGAAATTGTATTAGAAACACTTGGAAGAAGCAATCACACAATTTGGCCATGCATAGCACTAGAGTGACAAAGTCACCATCACAATGTTATGTTGGCATCTAGCAATTACCACAGGGATGCTCGCCTCAATTATCAAGAGGTAACTAAGAAGTATATAGGTTTAATAATGACGTGATTTCAATAATTAAGAAGTGGTGAAAGTTTGGATTTGTGTCATTCTTTAGGCCAACTAAAGGGTTTCAAGAAAAACATTTTTTCCTAAAAATAAATTTGCTTGAAACATTTTTAGCTAAAATAATGATGAATGTCAAGGTACCTATGTGGTTTCAAAAGTTTTCAACCAAAACACTTTCAATCAAAACTCTTTAACTTACATCCATACAAAAAAGCATGTTTCCAAAAAAATCTATAAACTAGTTTCCCTCAAAAAAATGTTGCCAATTTTTCAAAAAATAAAAATAATTAAGAACCTTATCTTCCTTTCAAATTATCTTGTGTCATATAAATTATCTAAAAAATCTAAAAATTATTTTTGGTAGATCCAAGAGTGTAGGTTTTAAATATATATTTACAACTTAAATTCTATGGGTAGGTCATTAAAGTTGAACATAGGTCTAAGAAAAAATGGAGAGAATTAACTCCAAAAAGGTATAATTTATTTTTGTTTATAATAAGAAATTAAGACAAAGTGGAGGCCACTAAAATTGTAACATTTTTATTAAACTTGACATTAGAAAAATTAAAATAGCTTTATCAACAAAAAGTAAATAGCCCATGCACTAAATATTCAAATTGGTTAAGTGGGAGAAAAGAAAGAAACTTTATTAAAAGTGAACGTCTATCAACCTTATTTTTTGAACTTGTTTCAACAACTCAATCATACTATCTATATCCAAATAATATTTTCTTAAATTACAAACATAAACCATACAAAACTCTATAATTCATTAGTTTATACTGTTTGAAAATTCAAAATGTCACTTGAAGTGCTTTAAGTTAAAAAGTTGAATTTGTGTTTAACCATTTCTTTTATAAAAAGGCAACAAAATTCTAAACTTTCACCCAAACAAGTTCTATGTTGTGATGCAAACTTTTATGAGCAATGAGAAAGATGTGTTTTCATTCAAGGAAGTGACTAAGAGAAATGAAGAATGATTAACAAGACATTCAAAGTTGTGCTTTCATTAGCAACAAGTATTAAGAGAGTTTCATTTTTTTTATGAAATATTGTTATTTAGATTAATTGTTTTAAGTTTTTGAAAGTATACCACAACACAAAAAATGAGTGAAAAAGTCACATCCAACATAATCTATGCAATGCAAATCCTTGAACAATATATCCATAGAAAAAAGTGAAAAGTTACTAAGCACCAAGCTAATAAAGGTCCTACCAAGCATAAATTTTATCTTTCCACCTTGATATTTTTCAATTCTTTATTCTTTTTGCTTAAGTGTTTTGAGGGAAAAACACTTGATTACACCAATAGAATGTTGGCACCAAATTTATAAATAATAATAATAATAATTAATTGACCACATGCAAGTACTTGAGATGGATGAAGTAGCTAACATTAAGAGTAGGCATTGAATAAGTCATTATAAAGTATTTAATGTTAAGGAGGGTCTTTCCTATTTATGGTAGTCATGTCATAGTTGAACATTGAGTAAAGGAGTTAGTACATCTTACTAATGATCTATCTTTCTTTTTATTGATAAATTAATAGATACAAATGGTGAATGAATAGAGAGAGGATCCAGTAACTAAGCATGTTGCAATAGTTGTTATAGCATTTGTTGATTTAATGTCCAATACTTTTAACAATATTAGCTCAATAGTCGTGACTTTAAAATTAGTAGTGTTGATGATGACTACCCATAATTGACAAAAATATATTACTTATATCTTGATACCCTCATTTTTGGCCATGAAAAATTTTAACTTTCACCTATCCAAATTAACACTCAAGTTTGTGATGGTTTTGTGAAAACATGGTCTCTTATTGCTCTCCTATGAAACGACTATGTAGAAGTGAACAGCTGTAGTGAGGTTCAAATGATTAAAGTTTATTTTTCTTGGGAAAGGTACACAACGGGGTTATCTGATTCATTATATCCAGGGGTAAAGTAGTTCAACTAAACTATATACTCTGATTACAAAAATCAGAAATGCTCATTTAAGTGATGATGATTTCGGTTTGTAAACATTATTCAAGCTTACACAAGCTTAGTAAATGCAAGAACTTATTATCATTTTTCCCAAGGAGCTACACGTGCCTAACATGATAATAACCAGAATTATTTAATAAAGGGAGCACAAATGCAATTTTGGTGATTCTTCGGTGCCTGCGGAAGAAGACATGACAAATTTCACTCCTTGTTTTACCACGTTTAATGATCACTCTGTAGCACAAATAGAATAATATGGGAAGCTCATAAAAGATGGCATAAGGAGAATCCGGCCTGGTAAGAATTCTAGAATAGGAAAAGATGGGAAATAGATCCACGATCATCTCAAAGAGCTATAAGAGATTATTCCAAATGAAGCCAAGCATAGTATTGATAGCTTCCTCGAACACATGCATTTCCTTTGCCTGAAATTCATATCGGAGAATTTAAATAAGTCGATTGCCAGATATATGCTCTCTATTATTAATGCACCAAGAAGTTTAGGATTTTTTTTATGTTGAGGCAATGAAGAACCGACATGAAGTATCGACAACATGGCTATTTACACATGGCAATGGAGCAAGCTAAATAAACATCGTTGAGACGGATGAGTGATACGATTGCGGCAATCTTGGGAGTTTTTGAAACTCCAACGACATTTTAGATGGTTAGACGAACCATACAAAAGACTGCCTCCTCTCTTATAACACCAGAAAGCAGATAAACTTGGTAGAGTGTCCTTCCATGATGAAATACTTAGAGGCAAGAGTTTGTGTCGCTACTTTAAAATATGCTTGGGATGCTATGATGAAGAACCTCATGATGATTTGTTGAACGGGACATGTATGACTCTTGACCTTGGCAGCAAAGATTTTGATAACCAAGTGTTAAGCACACCATCGAAATGTCCCCCAAAAACTTATAATCAATCATACGGAGGCACTGTTATTGTGTTATCCAGGGCTGAGGAGGTATTCAGAATGGGGACCTATCGAAGCTAAGAAATTGACAAAATGTTCCATCAGATTTTAATCATTTCTGTATCAAGGAAGCACAGGAAAATGCCAATGAAAGTGTGAGTTCTTTTTATTGATCATGGCTCGAGCTCAAGGCATTCTTGAGTATGAAAATTGTCAGGGGCAGCACATTGTTAGATAAACTGAGATTTTTGTTTGTCTACCTGATCAGTATTCTATTAATCTTGGAAAGATATTGTCAGCAACATGCATGTCCTGTCAAATCTTCCTCATTATATTAAATGACGCCAGTCTCACCAAAGAAGGAATGGAAAGAAGAAACATTTGCAGGATTACAATAATAAACGAGCCAAGAATGTAATGATGATTCTCAGAGGTAATACCAACATCATGAGAATGATAAGGATCTGCGTTTGGAAGACGCCGCCCCATTCAAGAATGCAAGAAAAGGGTCTTCAGAGAATATGATAATGTATTCACAATAAATGTGTGGGAGTAATGAATAGACATTGTGATTCAACAGGAGCAAAATGTCGTCAAGGGAGATGGAATAAAATGATGGCACGCTGCGCATTCTTAGTTTACGCAAAGCTGCATTAAACATGCCAGTGACAAGAAGACCATTTTGTGGTGTGGATGTTATATGAAATAATTGAACTATGGTGAGTGATGGAAAACTTCTAGGCGATGATAATCAAGCAAAGTTGCCAGTGGAGATTTTCAACAGGTGGAAATGGACATAGTAGAAAGAATACGACCGATGTCAAGAAACATTGCACATATTAAAATCAAAGTGCTCCATTTGTTGATATACATGTAAAGGCATAGAGATCTAAGTCGAGGCCACACTTAATGGTTAGAGGAATGTCGGCATATTGCAGTGTTTTTAGAAGTATAGCAACCATATGGAGCTTGATACATAATACCAATAAAGGATGGTGCGATGCTCAAAAGATTGAAATGGAATGAACCAGTTGCTAGAAGACACTTTGGACAGTCTGAGATGCCACATGTCTTTGTAGAGATGGAAGGAAGTGCTATGAAGCAACACCTGTCAATGAAGTTTTGAAAGGCCTTTCTTCTTCCTTCTTTTAGCAGTAGTTACCAATCAAGAGGTGGTTACAAGTATTACAAAGAGAATGTTTCTTTACTTTTAACTTCATTTTCAAGAAGTTACGGGAAACTGAAAGGACTCATTTTGTGAATCTTTAAATGTGTAATCTATAGCCAATTGGGGGATCTCTCTGGGCTACCAAACAGGGGAGTTTCTGTGAGAGCTCTCAAGGGAGATAGTTATTTTCTGTTTATCTGCAGCATTTCTTTTCAACTGAGCCATTCTGTACAGGGATTATGGAGTCTTTGTACTATTATTTCATCAAATAAATAGCGAGATGATTTGATCTTTGTCTCTATTTTTTCTTCTTTCGATTATTAGTTCATGTGTGAAATTAATATCTTTCTTTGGTGAATACTTTGTTGTGGTTGGTTATAGATGTACATGTTAAAAGATATGTGAGTCTTGAGCATTTAAATATGCTTTCTTGTTTGGAAGAAGTTGTTGCTTTTCCTATTGATTATTGTTTGCAAGCATGTAGCAGATGGTCTTTGTGTCATTTTTTTCCGTTTTCCTTACTCCAAATTGTCTTTCGCATTTACGTCATTATTATGCATAGATGTTTGTTTGCCTTTATTGCTTTCTAGTTAAAATCACGCCTTAGTTTTGTTTTCAGTTTTTCCAATTCATTGAAGATCATAAGAGGGAGTTGTACCTCTAAAATTCAGACAAAGATCACTAATTCAATAGCAGTCTCTAGAGTTGTTAGTTTCATTGTGTCACTACTCAGTTGGGCAATAGAGAGTCATTTATCACATCAAACCGCAGTGACCAATCTATTTACTAACAAATTTTTAGTGATTTTGTTGGGGAAAGAATCGAAGTTCCTATGTTTTTAAGTGTTTTTCTTTTCTCAAAAATATGAAAATACCTCCTTTAAAATAGAGGTTGGTGACTCTGTTGCTTAGGATTTGCCCAAAAATTATTTTTGGTAAAAGACCCAACCATTCTTTACATAAATTTGCATTATGGTGTTTGTTTCAGCTCAACAATGGTGTGCTCAATTCGAACCTCTAGCATTGCGTCAATATTCAAACTTGCTTGCAGGTTCAAGAAAGAATTTTCTAAACTTTAAAGGAGAAGACTCACAGGTTGCAAATGATCACATTCAATCTTTCGCAATAGCTTGTGGTGTTTTGGGGGTAAGAGAAGAAAATGTTTTTGTTAGACTATTTGTTGAATCCCTCATTAGAGTTGTTGTATGGTTTCAATCTTTAGAAGACGGATGTATTACTAACTAGGACAGCATGGAAAAGAAGTTTCTTGGAAGATTTAAACCAGCAATGGATGCATGTGCACTTTCATCTCAATTTCTTGACATTAAAAAGAAAGATGGTGAATCTATAAGGGAGTTTGTAGAATGATTTGACAAATGTTTACAAAAGATTCCTCATAATCTTTAGCTAAGTAAAGATCAACAAATGGCCAATTTCATTGGAGCATTACATCTCAATGTTGGATTCCTCTTGAAGCGAAGTAAGGTAAGTGATCTTGAGACTGCAAAACAAGAAGTTGTTAATATTGAAGATGATTTTATTTTATTTGGGGTGTGGAAGAAAGATAAAGTTGAAAGGTTTGCACAAAATAGTATGGTTCAAAGGCATAAAACTTCAAATTTTTAAAAAATAAATTCATCAAATCTCTTTCTCCCTACAGCTGAATGTTCCAATCTCACAATTTTTAATCAAAGTCATTTTCAAAAAAGTGAAGTGAGTGATGTGAGGACTGAATCTTTCAATGCTAAAATTTATAATCTTAACTATGAGATAGATGAAGATGATTCGGATTCTTCCAGTGATGAGGAATATTACTCTCCTTATAAGTAATCGGTGGGTATTACATCTTTTGATTTGGCTGCAAAAAATACTAAAGGGATGATGTCACAATAGTGGTTTACACTTTCTGGGAGATCCTGATTTTTGCTGAAATCGCATATTTTTAGAAAATATAATGATTTAAGTCTTGAAAAGTTCCATTTAAAGGATTCTAATTGAAGAGGCTTTGATCAAACCACCTTGGACCAAGCCCCTTGGATAGAACCCCACTAGTTTTAAACTATACCTATAACAGAGTCTCCTTTACACCTATCAAAATGTTGATAAAAAACCACTTTTGATTTACCTTTTGGGAAATAAAATGAACTCATTTAAAATTTATTTTTTGTAATTATATAGTCCTTATTATAATTTTCCAAAAAAGTATAATTTTAATTAAATTTAATTTGATTATTATATTTATTTTTTATTTCTTGTGAATGTAGGTTTTTCATCGAAAATCAAGCTCTTTGTTCTGCACATGTGGAAAAATAGAATATTATCAATATATATATATGAGTGCACCATTTATTGAAGTCCTTGATCCAACAAAAAAATATAAAATTGAATTCTATTACATACAAAAAAAGTTGTGTTATATGGTTTGCCTAAGTTTGAACTGTAATTTGTTTGACTTTGAAACTTCATTAAGGAAAAAAATTCAATAAAACACTATGAAACCAATTGGAAGCACTAAATATTGTAGTTACAAATCTAAATTCTAAAAAATTAGAATTCTATCCATGGAAAAAAGTTGTGTTATACGGTGAGCGTCACTCCTTAAAAATGGTGTTTGTTGAAAAAAACTAGTTTTCGAAAGATATGGAAAAAGAAGTACAATCTAATTCCAAAAATTTTGAAAAATATATATTTAGAATCTACAGACAAAATGTCACAAATCACTAGTTTGCATCATCTTCAAATTCCTCACGGTTTAGCCGCTATAGGTGTCTGAAAGTGAAGATTTAGTTAGAAAAAATCAGTTCAGTGTCCAGTTTGGCCAAAAATTGTAAACCAATATTATGGGATCACCCAAAGATTCATTTGTTGTCATAGATAGTCCAAAATTAAAACAAAAGTGAACAGTTGTTGATTCCTCCTTATGCTCCAGAAATTGAAACTTTCAGATGATCTAAAAGTATTGATATAAACTTATCAAATGATTTGGTTAACGTGAACATGGAAGGTCAATTTTCAAAAAAAAAAGATGCCAACAAGTTATCAAAAAATGAGGCATATTCACTTTTGAAGATGTTAATATGCATTGTGCACCTAAAGGTGAAAATAAAAATCAGCTCCAAGAGGTAAATGAATCTCTAGACACCTTTTCTTGTTTGCAACCTGATTATGATGCATCTAAGTTTGTTGAAGAAATTCTTGAAGGCAAGGTAGCAGAAAATGAGGTAATTAACCATCACATTCCCGAATCTTTTCATCTTGAAGAGAATAACATACTATAGACACCTAAATTTGGACACTTAATTTATCCAAATTTATCCCTTTCATCTAAGCATCCCCTTATTTGCATTAGTTTTTTTTTATTCAAGGGGTAAACGCTTTTGACCGAAGCTATGAACCGGATTACAACCATTCAACAATACCACCCCAATGGGGTTTGAACCTTGGTGGCACAAACAACAATGCCACCTTTAAACCATCACACCATGCCAATACTAGCCCTTATTTGCATTAATTAATTAATATCATTAATTTTGTCAAATCCCTAAAGTATTTAATTAATAAATAAATACCTTTCCTCTTTAATCCTCTTTTTCATCAAATGAATTAAATAAATAGGACATTTATTTAATTCCTCACATGTCACATCATTTTCTTAATCCTAATTATTCTCCTAATCTCATCATTAGGGGTATGCACATTCCTAATCCTTGAATAGAATGTGTCATATCCTCCAATTTTTGCAAGTTGGTCTTTAATCTCTCTTAGCTACTTAACCCTCCTCTAATCCTTCATTAACTATCCTAATCAACCTCTCAAGGAATTTTTAATTCCTTTTATCCTTCCAAAGAATATTAAATTATTTTTTCTCTTCCCCATGCGAGCTTTGATTTGTCACATCAAGTCACATGTGAACTCTTCCTAATCTAACCCTCTTCTAATATGTCATTAATTTGTCTAATCAAGTACTTGCATAACCTTAATCACTTAATTAGGTCTCAATATCATTTATGGAATGTGTCCTAATTCAACCCTATTAAAGGCTTTCTCCTTTTGGAGAAGGCACTCCATTCCCCATGTGAATTTTTAATTCACATTTAATCCCCCAATGCATTCCTTGGAATTTAAAGTTCCTTCTCTCATCCCTATGAGGATATTTGAGGAATTTTTAATTCCCCACATGTCCTCTCACCCACATGGGGACAAGGACCTCCTTTATGAGGAAATCTTGTCTAGTCCCAAGGTACTATGTACCACCTCCATGTCATGTACTATCCTTCCACCTCATGTACACATCATCTCTTACAAGCCACTTCACATACCACATGTTAAAATGTGAGGGCTTATGAGTTCTCAACTCACCTTAGCCCTACATCTTAATCTTGGTGGCTCAATCTTGACCATCCATTTCCCTAAATAATTCCAAATTCTTTATAAATACCCCCTCTTTTCTCTCATTTTAGGGAGAGATCATTCATGCTAGCCAAACTCTTGCAAAAAAATTTCTTGAGCCATACTTAGCCAAATTTCCATATTTGCATCCATTTTCACTTATCTCTCTATCCTCATCCCATCTTTAGCTTGCATCTCTTTCCATCCAAGGAGCATACAACATTGAAGATCAAAGGGCCAACCAAAGGCAAACTCAACAAGGTGAAATCTTACATTTTTCTTTACTTAGTTGATCTTTAGGCTAATATTGAGGTGTATGGTGTCTTTGTTGTTTTTGCACTCTCTTGTTTGTTGTTCATATTCTAGAAAGTAAATTCACCCTATCACACATACAAGATTCAAATTTTTCAGATCTATCATTTGAGTCAATACATGAGATGGATAAAAGTGAAGAGATTGAGATAGATGAGTCAGTAGTTGAATCTAGTGAGTTTGTTGATGCACATACTACAAATTGGGGTCCAAAACTTTTAAACAATATAGTTACTTCCACATGTAGTGACCAAGAAGTTTCTTTATCTCGTGATTTGTATGTGGGGTTTCCAATTCAAGGGTTGGTTTCTTTTTGTTCAGAAATTCAATTACAAAGCAATATTAAATCTAATGTAGTACAGGCATATTTTGGTGACCCTATGCAAGGAAGTGACAATGTGAATCAGTTAGTTGCTGAGGCATAATAAAGAGTGGCTTATTGAATATCAAATTTTATTCAGAGAATTTTCACAAGATGTTTGTTTTATCTTTTTGATGGCAACAATCACAATATGGTAGTTAGATATGCACGCAACTTTCAATCACCCAACATTGTTTTGCACAGGCACCTACTTCTCCCAGCTTGTTAATGGATTTGTATGACCAACTTGGAGGCCATTTGAGGTAAGGTATTCATTCCATATATATAGTAGGAGTTTTTTTTGTGCTGGTATTTTAGGTGCTTTCCTTTCCTACTTTGTTTCATTTATGGCTTGCCCTTGCTCTATCTCCTCCATTCTCTTTGACTTTCCTCCATGCTCTTTAACTCTACTGCCCAATCGACAAGGACTAGTCTATCCCAGAGATGGAGTACTTTTCATTTTCGTAGAAAATTCATTCCCCAGAAAGAGCCACTGTTACCCTCATTTTTTTCCATGAAAAAAATTAACTTTCACATGTCCAAATTGACACTCAAGCTTGTGATGGTTTTGTGAAAACATGGTCTCTTATTGATCTCCTATGAAAAGACTATGTGGAAGTGAATAGCTGTTGTGATGTTCAAATGATTAAATTTATTTTTCTTGGGAAAGGTACACAACAAGGATATCTAGTTCATTATATCCATGGGTAAAGTAATTTAGCCAGATTATATACTCTGATTACAAAAATTAGAAATTCTCATTTAAGTGATGATGCTTTTAGTTTGTAAGCATTATTCAAACTTACACAAGCATAGTAAATGCAATAACTTATGATCATTTTTCCTAAGGAGCTACACGTTCCTAACATGATAATAACTAGAATTATTTAATAAAGGGAGCACAGTAAATACAATTTTGGTGATTCTTTGGTACCTGCAAAAGAAGACATGACAAATTTCACTCCTTGTTTTACCACATTTAATGATCACTCTGTAGCACAAATAGAATAATATGGGAAGCTCATAAAAGATGGCATAAGGAGAATCAAGCCTGGTAAGAATTCTGGACTAGGAAAAGATAGAAAATAGATCCACAATCATCTCAAAGGGCTATAAAAGATTATTCCAAATGAAGCCAAGCATAATATTGATAGCTTGCTTGAACACATGCATTTCCTTTTCCTAAAATTCATATCAAAGAATTTAAATAAGTTGATTGTCAAATATATGCTCTTTGTTATTAATGCACTAAGAAGTTTAGGATTTTCTTTTTATATTGAGGCAATGAAAAACCGACATGAAGTGTCGACAACATGGCTATTTACACATGGATATGGAGAAAGCTAAATGAACATTGTTGAGATGAATGAGTGATACAATGGTGGAAATCTTGGGAGTTTTATAAACTCCAGCGGAATTTTAGATGGTTAGATGAACCATACAAAAGACTGCCTTGCTATTTGAAACTCAAGAGACAATAGTTGTTTAGTTGAATTCAAAATGTTGGTGGTGTTTCGATAAGTTAGATAAACTTATTAAAATCCTACCTCCTCTCTTATAACACCAAAAAGTAGATAAACTTGGTAGAGTGTCCTTCCATGATGAAAGACTCAAAGGCAAGATTTTGTGTCACTACTTTAAAATATGTTTGAGACGCTATGATGAAGAACCTCATGATGATTTATTGAATAGGACATGTATGAATCTTGACCTTCGCAGCAAAGATTTTGATAACCAATTGTTAAGCACACAATCGAAATGTCCCCTAAAAACTTATAATCAATCATACAGATGCACTATTATTGTGTTATCTAGGGATGAGGAGGTATTCAGAATGGGGACCTATCGAAGCTAAGAAATTGAAAAAAATGTTCCATCAAATTTTAAACATTTTTGTATCAAGGAAGCATAGGAAAATTCCAATGAAAGCGTGAGTTCTTTTTATTGGTCATGGCTAGAGCTCAAGGAATTATTGAGTATGAAAACTGTCAGGGGCAGTGCATTGTTACATCAACTAAGATTTTTCTTTGTCTAACTAATCAGCATTTTGTTAATCTTGGAAAGATATTGTCAGCAACATGCATTTCCTGTCAAATATTCCTCGTTATATTAAATGACACCAGTCTCACCAAAGAATGAACTGCAAGAAGAAACATTTGTAGGATTACAATAATAAACGGGCCAAGAATGTAACGATGATTCTCAGAGGTAATACTAACATCATGAGAATGATAAGGATCTATGTTTGGAAGACGCCGCCCCATTCAAGAATGCAAGAAAAGGGTCTTCAAAGAACATGATAATGTATTCACAATAAATGTGTGGGAGTAATGAATAGACATTTTGATTCAACAGGAGCAAAATGTCATCAAGGGAGATGGAATAAAATGATGGCACGAGTTGCATGTTCTTAGTTTATGCAAAGATGCATTAAACATGTCAGTGACAAGAATACCATTTTGTGGTGTGGATGTTATATAAGATAATCAAACTATGGTGAACGATGGAAAAATTCTAGGCGATGATTATCAAGAAAAGTTGCCAATGGAGATTTTCAGCATGTGGTAATGGACATAGTAGAAAGAATACAGCCGATGTCAAGAAACATTGCACATATTAAAATCAAAGTGCTCAATTTATTGATATGCATGTATAGACATAGAGATCGAAGTCAAGGCCACATGTAATGGTTAGAGGAAAGTTGGCATATTGCAATGTTTTCAAAAGTATAGCAACCATATGGAGCTTGATACATAATACCAATAAAGGATGGTGTGATGCTCAAAAGATTGAAGTGGAATGAATCGGTTGCTAGAAGACACTTTGGATGATCTAAGATGCCACATGTCTTTGTAGAGATGGAAGGAAGCACTATGAAGTAACACTTGTCAATGAAGTTTCGAAAGGCCTTTCCTCTTCATTCTTTTAGCAATAGTTACCAATTAAGAGGTGGTTACCAGTATTACAAAGAGAATGTTTCTTTACTTTTAACTAATTTTTGAGAAGTTACAGACAACTAAGAGGACTCATTTTGTGAATCTTTAAATGTGTAATATGTAGGAAATTGGGGGATTTTTCTAGGTTGTCAAACAAGGGAGTTTTTGTGAGAGCTCTCGAGAGAGATAGTTATTTTATGTTTATTTGCAGCATTTCTTTTCAATTGAGTTATTTTGTATAGGGATTATGGAGTCTTTGAACTATTATTTCATCAAATAAATAAGGAGATGATTTTATCTGTCTCTATTTTGTCTTCTTTCGATTATTAGTTTTATGTGTGAAATTAATATCTTTCTTTGGTGAATACTCTATTGTGGTTGGTTGTGGATGTACATGTTAAAGGATCTTATATGAGTCTTGAGCATTTAAATTTTCTCTCTTGTTTGGAAGAATTTGTTACTTTTCCTATTTATTATTGTTTACAGATGTGTAGTAGATGTTCTTTGTATCGTTTGTTTTCATTTTCCTTTACTCCAAATTTCCTTCTGCATTTGTGTCATTTTTTATGCACAGATGTTTGTTTGCCTTTACTTCTTCTAGTTAAAAGCACACCTTAGTTTTGTTTTCAATTTCTCCAATCCATTGAAGATCATAAGAGGGAGTTGTACCTCTAAAATTCAGAGGAATATTGCTAATTCAATAGAGATCTCCGAAGCTATTAGTTTCATTGTGTCATTGCTTGGTTGGGCAATAGAGTCATTTATTACATCAAACCACAGTGACCAATCTATTTATTAATAGATTTTTGGTGACTCTGTTGGGGAAAGAATCGAAGTTCCTATGTTTTAAGTATTTTTCTATTCTCATAAATCTAAAAATACCTCCTTTAAAATGGAGGTTGGTGACTCTATTATTTGGGATCTTCCCAAAAATTATTTTTTGTAAAAGACTTAGCCATTCTTTTCATAAATCTATATTATGGCATTTGTTTCAGCTCAACCATGGTTTGCTCAATTCGAACCTCTAGCATTGCGTCAATATTCAGACTTGCCTACATGTTCAAGAAAGAATTTTTTGAAGTTTAATGGAGAAGACTCACAGGTTGCAGATGATCACATTCGAGCCTTTGCAGGGTGATCCCACAATTTTGGTTTACAATTTTTGGCCAAACTGGACATTGAACTAGTTAATTTTTTCTAACTAAATCTTCACTTTCGGGCACCTATAATGGCTAAACCATGAGGAATTTGAAGATGATGCAAACTAGTGATTTGTGAAATTTTTTCCATAGATTCTAAATATATTTTTTTCAAAAAAATTTGGAATTAGATTGCACTTCTTTTTCCATCTCCTTCGAAAACTAGTTTTCTCAGTAAACACCATTTTTAAGGAGTGACGTTCATTGTATAACACAAGTTTTTTTCCATGAAGGATAAAATTATAATATTTTTGAATTTAGATTTGTAACTACAATATCTAGTGCTTCCAATTTGTTTCATAGTGTTTTATTGAATATTTTATCCTTAATCAAGTTTTGAAATCAAACCAATTACAATTCAGACATAGGAGGACTATATAACACAACTTTTTTTGTATGTATTGAAATTCAATTTAGTTTTTTGTTCAATCAAGGACTTCAATATCTGGTGCACTCATTTTTTTATTTTATTTTTTTGATAATCTTTTATTTTTCCATATGTGTAGAACAAAGAGCTTGATTTGTAGTGAAAAACCTACATTCACAAGAAATAAAAAATAAATATAATAATTAAATTAAATTTATTTAAAATTATACTTTTTGGGAAGCTTATAATAAGGACTACATACAAAAAATAAATTTTAAATGAATTCATTTGATCCCCTAAAAGGTAAATCAAAAGTGGTTTTTTATTAGCATTTTGATAGGTGTAAAGGAGACTCTGTTATAGGTATGGTTTAAAACTAGCGGGGTTTGATCTAAGGTAGTTTGATCAAATACTCTTCAATTGGAATGATTTAAATGGAACTTTTAAAGGCTTAAATCATTGTATTTTCTAAAAATATGTGATTTCATCAAAAATCATAATCTCCCAAAAATTGTAAACCAACTTTGTGGGATCACCCCATAGTAGCTTGTGGCATTTTGGGGGTAAAAGAAGGAATTTTTTTTATTAGACTCTTTGTTGAATACCTCATTGGATTTGTTGTTGTCTGGTTTCAATATTTAGAAGATGGGTGTATTACTAACTGGGACAGCATGGAAAAGATGTTTCTTGGAAGATTTAAACCAGCAGTGGATGCATGTGCACTTTCATCTCAATTTCTCAACATTAAAAAGAAAGATGGTGAATCTATAAGGGAGTTTGTAGAAAAATTTGATGGATGTCTACAAAATATTCCTCATAATATTTAGCCAAGTAAAGATTTTCAAATGGCCATTTTCATTAGATCATTACATCCTGATGTTGGATTCCTCTTGAAGCGAAGCAAGGTAAGTGATCTTGAGATTGCAAAACAAGAAGCTGTTAAAATTGAAGATGATTTTATTTTATCTGGGGTGTGGAAGAAAGATAAAGTTGAAATATTTGCATAAAATAGTATGGTTCAAAGGCACAAAACTTCAATTTTTCAAAAAATGAGTTCTTCAAATATCTTTTTCCCTATAGCCGAATGTTCCAATCTTACAAATTTTTATCAAAGTCATTTTCAAAAAAGTGAAGTGAGTGATGTGAGGACTAAATATTTTGATGCTGAAATTTATAATCTTAACTATGAGATAGATGAAGATGATTTTGATTCTTCCAATGCTGAGGAAGATTACTCTCCTTGTAAGCAATCGATGGGCATGACATCTTTTGCTTTGGCTGCAACAAATAATAAAGATCCATCTATTGTCATAGATAGTCCAAAATTAAACAAAAGTGAATAGTTGTTGATGCCTCCTTATGCTCCAAAAATTGAAACTTTCATATTTGAAAGTATTGATATAAACTTATCAAATGATTTGGTTAATGTGAACATGGAAAGTCAATTTTTAGAAAAAGAAGATGCCAACAAGTTATTGAAAAAAGAGGCATTCACTTTTGAAGATGTTAATATGCATTGTGCAACTAGGTGAAAATAAAAATCAGCTCCAAGAGGTAATTGAATCTCCAGACACCTTTTCTTGTTTGCAACTTGATTATGAAGCATCTAATTTTGCTGATGAAATTCTTGAAGGAAAGGCAACAGAAAATGAGGTAATTAACCATCCCATTTTTGAATCTTTTCATCTTGAAGAGAATATTATACAAGATTCAAATTTTGTAGATCTATCATTTGAGTCAATACATGGGATGGATAAAAGTGAAGAAGAGATTGAGATAGATGAATCAGCAGTCGAATCTAATGATTTTGTTGATGCACATACTAAAAATTGGGGTCTAAAACTTTTAAACAATGTAGTTACTTCCACATGTAGTGACCAAGAAGTTTCTTTATCTCATGATTTGTATGTGGGGTGTCCAATTCAAGGGCTGGTTTCTTTTTGTTTATAAATTCAATTACAAATCAATATTAAATCTGATGTGGTATAGGAATATTTTGGTGACCCTATGCAAGGCAATGACAATGTGAATCATTTAGTTGTAGAGGTGCATACAATAAAGAGTGGCTTATTGAGTATCAAATTTTATTCAAAGAATTTTCACAAGATGCTTGTTTTATCTTTTTTATGGCAACAATCACAATTTGGTAGTTGGTTATGCACGCAATTTGAGTCACCCAACATTGTTTCACACAGGCACCTACTTCTCCCAGCCAGTTAATGGATTTGTATGACCAACTTGGAGGCCATTTGAAGTAGGGTCTTCCTACCATATATAGAGTAGGATTTTTTGTTGTGTTGGTAGTTTAAGTGCTTTCCTTTCTTTCCTTGTTTCATTTTTAGCTTTCCCTTGCTCTGTCTCCTCCATTCTCTTTGACTCTCCTCCATGCTCTTTGACTATGTTTCCCAATGGACAAGGACTAGTCCATCCCAGAGATGTTGGAGTTCTTTGCATTTTCATAGAAAATGCATTCCCCAGAAAGAGCCACTATTACCCTCATTTTTTGCTATGAAAAAATTTAACTTTCACCTATCCAAATTGACACTCAAGCTTGTGATGGTTTTGTGGAAAAAATGGTCTCTTATTTCTCTCCTATGAAATGACTATGTGGAAGTGAACTATTGTAGTGAGTTTCAAATAATTAAAGTTTATTTTTCTTAGGAAAGGTACACAACAGTTGATATATGGGTCATTGATATTTGATAGAGGAATTTGATGCTTTTGGAATCAAATTGATTCCCAGAGAAGATAACCATATTGTGGATGCATTAGTGGTTGTTGCTAGTACCTTGGAACCCATTCAAGATTCCAAGTTGAAGAGATTCTCAGTGGAATTAGTCTCTATCCCAACCGTTCTAGATGACGTCCAAAATTTCTAGATCTTTGATGATGACCAACATATACTTTCCATCTTGGAAAGTTCAGATGTCTTTGAGGGGATAATTATCAATGAATCAAATAAAAATCAAGGATATTGAGATTCTAAAAATTATGACACAAAGCCTGGAATAATTAATCTGAAAAGCAACATCATTCCCAAGGGAATGTTAACATTGGAAAGAATATTCAATTATGATCCTTGAGCCCATAAAAGGTTGCCTATAGATAGTGGTGGAGGGAAGTAGGAATCATATAATTTGGCATATTTAGGCCCAAAGAAGAATATATTCATCGGCAAGACTTGTCCTAAGGAAATTAGGGACAAAATACTTAAAGTGTTGAAAGCAAATATCATAGCGATTGCTTGGGGGTACAAAGATTTGAAAACCTTCAATACTTTGTTAATAGCAAATACTATCCCCTTGAAACCTGAAGCAAATCCCTTCCATCAAAAGCAACGCCCAGTGAATGCCTTGATTGAACCTCTAATTCTTAAAGAGGTACAAAAGCTGCTATCAACAAGAATAATTTTTCTAGTAAGAAATTCAACCTGGGTTGCCAATTTGGTCCCTATTCGTAAAAAGAGTGGGGAAATTAGGTTATGTGTCAACTTTAGGAACCTCAACAAAGCCTCAAAGAAAGATAACTACCCACTTCCTTCTCTTGATGAGGTGTTGTAGATAGTCAATGGTGTGTAGATGATGTCATTCATGGATGGCTATTCAAGATACAATCAGGTGTTGGTTATTTATGAAGATAGAATGAAGACTTCCTTCACTACTAATTGGGGGATATTTTCCTATCATAGGATGTTGTTTGGTCTTATTAATAAATCCACCTTCTAGCATGCAATGGATATCACATTTAAAGGACCATGGTGCAGATTTGTCAAAAGTTCTTCAAAAATGTATAAGTTATGGTGTATCCCTTAATCTAAAGAATTGTGTGTTCATGGTTTCAAAAGGGAAACTACTGGGTCACATAATATCATAAATGGGAATTTCAATCAACCCAAATAGAGTAGAATCCATTATGAAACTGACCATGCCAGGCAACAAAAAGGAAATGAGGTCTTTCTTTGAAAATATAAATTATGTAAGAAAGTTTATAACTGGGTTTGTGAAGATTGTCAAACCCCTCAATGAAATGATGAAGGAAGTGAAGATTGAATGGAGCAATGAGGCTAATTCTACCTTCTCATAGATCAAATAGTCTATTTCAGAGCTATTGGTCCCGATTATTTGATGCCTTTATAAATTTATTCCTTTGCATCTAATCATTCGTGTGTTTTTGTTTTAACATAAAGGAAGGATGAAGGAGACGAGAGGTCGATAGCTTTTATGAGTTCTTTGTTCAAGAATACTAAAATCAGATATCCACCCTTGGAGAAATAGGCCTTCATGTTGGTACGAGCAGTCAAGAAGTTTTGACACTACATTCTCCACAGTTAGATCACCGCCATAGTTCCCAACCTTGCCATGAAGTCCCTTCTTATGCAGAGTGAGTTGGGAGAAAGATGAGGAAAATGGATGGAAATTTTGCAATAATTCAACCTCGAATCCACATGATGAAGCTGGTTTGAGGACAAGGCCTATCTAAGGCTATGGTGATGTTGACACCAAGATTACTTGCCAATAGTATAGTGTGTAATCATTCACAAGTGATCCCTGGTACGCAGATTTGATCTTCCTACTATTGAATAACAAATATCCAAATGGAATGAATACCACTCATAGGAGAGCATTGAGACTAAAGAGTTCCCATTATATGCTCAAAGGAGGAGCTTTGTATAGAAGAAATTTTGAAGGTTTCTATCTATGCTTCCTTGATCAATAGCAAGCAAAATAGGCCATTGCCGAGTTTCATGGCAAACATGGTATTGGACATGATTTTGTTGATTATATGGCACACCAAATTCTGAAATCAGGTTATTATTGGTCCTGTGTGTTCCACGATGCTCACCAACATGTTAGGACATGTCAGACTTTAGCATCTAGGGAATGCAATTCGGTGATGCCCCTACAACTAGTATATGAAGTAAGACCACTTGCCCAATAGGCATTAAATTTTTTGAGGTGATTAATTTGAATTTGTCTGCAGTTCACAAGTTTATTTTGATGGCAATGGATTATTCTACCTACTGGACTAAAACTCAGCCTTCAAGAATAGCACCACTAAAGTCATTATCAAGTTCCTTAATGAATACATCGTTACCAGGTTTGGAGTACCGTTCACCCTGGTATGTGATAATGGCCCTGCCTTTTCTTCTGCATAATTTATTTAGTGGGTGTATGAGCATAAAATTGTGTTGAAATACTCTTCTAATTACTATCCACATGGTAATGGCGTAGTAGAGTCTACTAAGAAAAATTTGTTGGAGGTAATTAATAAGTTACTAGAGTAATCCTAGGGATTGGCACACACAGCTGAGATTTTCCTTATGGGTAGATAGAACTAGAATAAAAGTCACCTTAGGAAACTCACCGTTTAAGTTAGTATATGGCCAAGACCCAGTCTTCCCTATTCATCTACAAATACCCATTCTTCGGTCCATGCAGGAGTTTTACTCCAATGATGATAGGATAGAGGTCTGACTGACTAGTGTACTCAATTTAGAAGACCATAGAGATGTTGCTTTCTAGCAGTTTTCCAAACATTAGGTTGTTTTCAAATGTTGGTTTGGAAAAAGATCCAAAATTAAAGCCCTTAGAATATAAGACCTTGTGCTATTGTGGGACAAAGCTAGGGAAAGGAAAGGTGATCACCAAAATTTTGACCAACTTTGGTTGGGTCCATATCAAATTTTTGAAATCCTTGGTGAGAATGCCTTCTATTTAAGTACTTTAATAGGAGAACCTGTCCCATTGCCTGTCAACGGGCAGTTTCTCAAACATTATTTTGGCACATGAAGGTCTGATAGTCTACTTGATTGTATATATGTAATTAGTTATTTTCTTGCTCCTGGTCCGTCTGTTTGCTTATTTGTTTTCCTTTGTTGTTGTTTGTGTTTCTTTTCTTTTTTCTTTTATTTTTGGGGGACCTTCATTTTCTCCATTTCGGAGTGAAGGGGTAGTTATTCAAACTATACTAAGGGTACTAGGAGAGAAATTATTTTATGTATTTCTAGGTATGTCTGTTGAAATCTTTCGTTTCAATCACTTATATGTTTTATGTTCATTTTAATAACAATCTAAAAGATTAAGAACAAAAGAGTACATTGTAAGTGATCTCATAAACCACAGCTAAATCTATCACAATAATAGATTAAAACATCTATTTTCATAAGGGCCCATTCATCTTAGGGTGACTGGATTCATGCTTCAAGTGAAAAATTTGAGTCCTTAACATTGTCATGAGGTCCACCATAGTTCTCAACCCAAATTTTAGGTTATTACATCTGAGTATTGATGAATGATAATAAAATGTTTCTTCAAGTAAATCCCATTCAAAATAAAATAAAAGAAAAGAATAAATATGGAAAACTCAATATGATAAGGGTAATTCGAGTATCTTTACCAGGGCTATGGATGCCTGGCTGGCAGTAGAGCAATGCTTTGAGAGAACTAGAGGTATCTTTGTTGTGGCTATAGACACCTAGCTGGCAGCAGAGCAATGCCCAAGATATCATTGCACAATAGTTAAAATGGATCAACTCATGTAGCTTGAATCTTAATACAGTTGTTCAAGGATAGGTAAAGTCTCTAGGGAAAAGATGCACCATACATGCACACAATCATATTTGAAGTTGTTTTTGCTGATTTATGTTTGAGATTCTAACTCAACCTTGTTTGTTATAACTGATCATGCTTGAGTTAAAAATGTTCATGAACCAAAGGTTTTGGGTGACTAAATTCTTCAATATCTTGAAAATGGGTAAACCATTTTCCCAGCCAAGTCGCCAATTGTTATGCCTTGCATAACCACCCCATTTTTTTTTGTCAAAATGGGTCCCCATTTTGTTTCTTTTGTCCTTCATGTTCTTGTTCTGGTCTTAGGAGTTGTTTCTTCTTCTCCTAAGTCTTGGTTTTCTTTGATTTTCAAGTTCTAGTGTAACTCCCTACCATGTGAACCCCAAAGGACAACAAAATATCGTACATTTTTTTTTAAAGAGAAACATTACAGAAGGTGAATATGTAAAAACATTAAAAATATGATCAAAATATATGTTACGTGACAAGAACTAACTAGTCCCATAGGGTTACAAGGTTGCATTACATGTAAACGTCCCCAACCAAAACATCGTTAAAGATAATGCCCAGAAGTTAACAATAGAAGTAGAAATTCACAAGATAACATAATCGTACATCCATCCATGATTAAAAGTGATGAAAAGATACATCCATCATTTTATTACATTTCAATTCGTAGTTTAATATTACAATTGTGGAGCATATTTCCATAGATACAACACATCATGAAAACATTAATACATTACATAGTGCTTCCCTTATAACAATGAGAAGAGTACATCAAATACAAGAATAATACATTAAAGGAGAATAAGGTACAAAGTGAGGGATAGTCTTTAACAAAGTGAAGCTCTAGAAACTTTGCATCCGCTTCCGCATCACGAACACAACGTGGGAACCCAATGGGGTGCATAGCACGTTCCACCTGATCGCATGGACCCTAAGTTCCACCCCCCATGCTAGAAGATGACAAGAAAGACCCATGACCAAGACAGGCAAATAGAACAATCACAAGACCAAACCACAAGGTCAACCCAAAACAAAACATACAACAATCTTAATGACCACATACAAGGTGATTACTTCTAGATACATACAAAGGAAAAGAAATGGATTCTATGACACTAATATTCATATACTCCCAACTGAAGGGTGCAAAAATACTTGGGTTCCCAAAGAAGCTCACATCAAGGCTTGACTTATAAACTCGTCAACATGAAAAATAAATCAAAGTAGAATTCAATCAATCAGGAGAATGCAAGAAATCAATCTTTAACCTCTCAACACCATTCCATGTAATGGAACTTAAAGCATATTCCATAATCCACTTGTTTAAACATTCCTTTTCAATTTGATAAATAAATTAACTTAATAAAAACATGAAAGGGTTAACCATTGATTCACTCAAACGAGAACATAATCCAATCTTACTAACAATAGTGTAAAACATAATTAAATGATCAACTACAATTAAATGCATTTTCATCATAATATCTTTTAAAAGAATAAGCACTATGAGAACCTGAAATATGTAACCCATCGATTTTTTCTTAATTTATAATCCTTGACTTATACATTTGATTACCTCAAAATAATTAAGATTGAAATATAACCTATACCTTTGTTACTTCAAAATAATAAATTTAATTAAAATTTAGTATATTGGTTTACTTCAAATAAATCAATTTAATCAAAATATAACCTATACATTTATTACTTCAAAATAATAAATTTAATTAAAATGTAGCATATTGGTTTACTTCAAATAAATCAATTTAATCAAAATATAACATTTACATTTGTTGACTTCAACTGAATAAATCTAATTAAATCCAACGCAGATGTTTGATACGCAAATCACCAATCTAATAGTGAAGGAATTTGTAAATAACTTTAATTTTAAATATCTTGAAAATAAATCTAATTTTAAATATACTAAAAATAAATAAATTACTAATTAAGTAGCTTATAAGATAATGAACTTACCCTTATCTAATTTTTAAATACATTTGAAAATAAATCTAACTTTTTATATACTTGAAAATAAATCTAGTACTAAATACATTTGAAAATAAATCTAATTTTAAATATACTTAAAAATAAATTACTGATTACAGTAACTTACCCATATCTAATTTTTAAATACACTTGAAAATAAATCTAGTTTTTAAATACATTTGAAAATAAATCTAATTTTAAATATATATACAAACTAAATTATAAAAATATTTTTGATTGAAATTATTTGAATCAAATAAACTATCCTCAGTGAATATTTACCGTTTCCTAACCGATGGCTACTAAGCACATTAATTACATGCTTCTTTCACCTAAGACAGTAAATACCCAACTTCTAGTTCCTCTTATTAACTGAAAGTAAAATATAAACCTAGTTAATTCCCTTTAAATTTCATAATAAAAATAGCTATTTGACTACCTAATATATCTATCTATATAACTCATTAATCTTAAAACCTAATTATTCCACTTTTGCTTTTATTATATTCAAGATTCACTCTTCAATCTAATTTATCTTTAATAAATAAATTCTATAATAAAATTATATATAATAACTTTAATCTTAAAGATATAATCTAAATAATCTTTATATAAATGTAAGTAGTCTTTAAAAGAGAAGTACACGTATTTAGATTGAATTCAAGGTATGCATTAAAGTAGTTTTAAATCTAAAAAAAGTAGCATTCATATCATGGTTTCCAAATTAAAATAAATAAAAGCACAATACATGCCCCCTTTAATGATTTTTCTTAATCAAATATACAGCCTACTATGAAAGTCTTACTTTTATTTCTTGACATTTTAAAATTACTATAATTACTTTTCCCCGACACTTAAACCTATAACCACGTAGCCCTCTTTTAAGCCTTTATTTCACTTTTGTTAATTTAATTGAATGCACGGGTACTTTTTATTATTTATTTGGGCAACTGTAAAATATAAGCTCATGATTATAACAATGTAACTGTAAATGCATCCATTATAAGGATCTTGTTTATAATTTTCATATATAATCTAAAACCCACAATAAATATTAAAAGTTTGGTCATAATTTTCTTTCCTACCAAAATTATATATCATTACCTAAACTCATGTTATTAATGCTTCCACACAAAAATTAAGTGGCTTATCAAATTTACCAAGGTGAATCACAGTAAACAATTTAATTTAATTTATAGACTCATAAAGGCACTACACCCAACAAGATAGCAACATAAGTAGTGACAACATTTAAATGAAACTATATCTAGAAAATTAAAGACTTAAGGTTTCTACCAAAACTATCATCATGAATTTTGTTGTTGACTGGAGCAAAAGCCAAGCTGAGTTCTATGGCTGGTGAAATAGCTTAAACTATTGGTGGCAAGAAAATTCAATAATAGGAAATCAAAATCCATGACTACCAATGACTTAGTGGAGAAAGCACATAAGAAAAGGGAACTCCATTGCTATTTTTCTCAGTTTGATTTTGACAAAGGAATGACTAGTAGGCCCGATAAAATAGAGACATTCACAAAAGGGATTTTAATAAACAATATTATTATGTGAAAATAAGTATATATATAGATATATACCCAAAAGAAGTTGAATTGATGTGGAGAAGGCAACAGGATTTCCAAAGTCAAGTTTGAAAATAGATTTTAACTAACTTCCAAAAACAACAATTATTCACCCAAATATAATGCAATTTACCAAGACATGTTTATATATTTTCATTTCACCCAAATCAACACATTCAATTTCAGCAAACAAAAGGGAGGTGATTAACCACAACATCATTAAACAAAATAAACAAGAGCAAAGTGAATCTAACCTGGATTCAATAATTGCAATTGGAGAGGGAGAGTTGAGTTACTTCTAAATCCTCTTGACTGCAAAACTTCTACCTTTTTTACCAGTGCACCATTCACCAATTCCCCTATGATCCCCTTTTCCCCAAAATAAATTAAAGAGAGCTTTAGATTTTTTTCCTTGATAACAAAGGAGACAGGCGGTAACTTCTAAAAATGTTTTACCCTATTTAACCACGTGTTCGATAATTTTTTTGCATTTAGAAAAAAGATTAAACCTACCACCACAAGGCTTTTCAATTTCTTTTTTTTTTTCATTTGTTATGGTTAATTTCACCTTTTTCAAAAAAAATATATTTTATCGGGTAAATATAACATCACATTATTAAATTAAATTAACCATTTTGTTCTCAAGAATGCTTTTAAACATATATATTTTAAAATTTATTGAATGAAGTAATTAACAATATATATATATATATAATTTACTGAATGTAGTAATTAACAAAATATTTATTATTGAATAAATCCTTGATAACAACTAAATAAATAATATTATTTAATTAAATAAACAATATTGTTTAATTGCTAACTGAAATTTTAACAAAGTTGCAACTAAAATATTATTCTATTTATAATTAAGAAAATCAACAATTAAAATAATATTCTTTTAAATCTACAAACATAGTTTAAAATTTTCAACCTAATTTAATATTTAATTAAATTCTTGGTGACCACTTTACTAATTAAATGTAATGCTTAATTAAATTAATTTCAACAATAATAGTGACCATAATTAAATTAAATTAACTAATTAGCAATTATGATAACACATCAAAATCAACAATTAACATATTAAAATTAACGCTTAAAATGAACAACATAAGACAAAACGATACAAAACAAAAAAGAATACTAATGAACAACATCATCAAACAACGAAATCACAAACAAACACTTACTCAAACACCTAGAAAGGCAAATATAAAGGGGCACTACATCCTCCCCCCTAGGCTTCAACTTACTCTTGGAAGTCGCGAAACAAAATAAAACATACACATCATCTCAAACAATAATATCACGACATACTCAAATAACAGGAGACACCAAACAAAACAACTATCAAAACATAAAAACCATACCAAAGGGTTGCAAGGTGGGGGGTTACTCATCCTCATCGAGGATGATGGCAAGGTTGGGGACCCTTCTTGTCAACTCCATGTTTCCATGTCATACCCATTTGGATTTATGAGGCTCACCCAGTCCTGATAGTGCAAGTGGAGTTGAGGCTTCGTACCTGCAATCCTACATAAAAGAAAACATTGTGTACAACATACATATATCCAAAAATAAACACACCATGAGAGGAAATTGCAGTGTATTAGGGCACTCGTGAGTGAGTGATACCACCCTATCCCTCTCACCAAACCACAACAATAACGACATCAACCAAGACAACTCTAATAATCAATTCAACTCATAAACAATCTGCTACTTAATAGTTAGAAAATAATCACATAATGATAATAACCATGAATCTATATCATGTACTATATCATAAATGGATTACTTCTTGACATCATAAGTATCTATCTCTATAGATCCCCATTACATTACCTTCATCACTGAGTTTCTAAAGCCAACTACCTAGAAATCACAGACTAGGGTGGAAACATAACACATTAGTATCAGTTCTTCACATTGATTCTTTACCTCAAAATGTTACATTTCCAAAAGAACGCAACATAATGATCCACATAAGCACATTTTTTTGTTAAACATCATCATTTACACACAAGTCAATCTACTTTAGACACCATTCATCACCAAATCACACAACAATTTCAACAAAAGACCAAAATTTTACACCTTCATAGATTCAAGAAAACATGATGTATCACTCCCCAAGCATAAAATCCCAAGTTTATCATTTCATAGTTACTATTTCTATAATTTAACATGCATTCTACACTTACACACAAACTCACATCACAAGGCTACACAAAGGTTCATCTGGACACCAAAAAGCAGCATACTAATCCATGATACAAAATCCATGAGCCAAGAGCCAAGAGCTAATATCCATCTCACATAATCCATTCCTCACATTCAATGGCTTGATGGTGTTAGGCCACACACACATGGTGAGACCATCCAAGAAAGACCACAATGACCTATCCCTTGTTGTATAAGGTGGTTAGCCTCCAAGAGATAGTCATCACACATAGGTGGGTAGTGGGTCCTAGCTATAAAATAGCCTCAAATACCCCCATCCTCAAGGTTCCCTACATCTTCTTCCTCATATACACTCACCAAGTCTGCCTCATACGTCCTTGGAGAGGAATCACAATACAACACACGGTCGACCTCAAAAACAATAAGGATAAACTAGTTTAGCCACCAGAGTCATAAAATAAACATCAAATAAGATTCAATTTCAGCAATAAAGCAAGAAATGCATGCAATTTCAACACTAAATCAAATGTAACCACAAGGGATATGAGTAAATAAGATCACCAAGTGTGGCTAAACCATTACAATCAAATATAAACAAAAAAATGGCCTTCATAGTCAATCAAAAATCATCAATAACCATATAGAAAGTCCTCAATCTTTGAAATTGCACTGTATAATACTGCGTGACTAGATACTAGCCACCAAACGAGGAAGGAGGGAACATCGTCAAGCTATAATAGTATCCCTCATGTGGTGCAGAGTGAGCATGCCATCCACATGACCTAAAGTGTGCTCCTCGGCTACACCTTGCCTCGCGTCATCATGCGACATGGTCATATGCCAGCCAAAGAAGGCACACACTAGACATATGTCACATGGCAGTGTGTTTGTGGCTCCATAGAAGTAGGCACACATAGAACACACCCTGCATAGCGATACCTTATGGAGAAGGCACACGTAGGTACTCATTGTTGCTAGAGGTATACATGGCTAGGACATACCCATATGCTAACCAACCCAAACACTGTCGAAAGAAAACATGAGTATCCCTCTACAAGTGTGTGAGGCCCCATTACGCTCATCACACAAGTAGGCTATCATAACAAAATCTCATAGTGCGCCTTTATGTGTCTATACACATGGCATCATGTCCTTGAGCCCAACTCACTACCATCAGCAACATGGCATCATCACCAACATTGTGTCAAAACATCAGTGGGGTGTGGCATTGTATCCATTGCATCATGTTGAAACATGTGTAGTACGGTGTATACAATATATATATATATATATGAGTATATCAATATGGGGCTACACGAGCTTCACCTCTCATACGGATGAGGTTGACTCGCTAATGCCAACTCAACGTCCCTACGGATGGCAAGGCATAAACTAACAATCCAATGTTGTTGTACTCAAAACTGTGGGGTTTAGGCTAGCACATATGAATCAAGTACCCTGATCCATAATAAGGGAAAGTAGTGAGTAGTTCTTCTTAGGATCGATTGAGCTAAAATTTCTCTACATCACAATGTGTGTATGCTACACACTCCACCAAGAAACTTGTGGCAGCTACTACCCCTTCACGGATTGAGGGGCTAGAGAACCAAAATAAAAGAATCTATGAAACTACCTTTTGGCTAATCTTATGTATATATAGATTTTCAACCACACGTGGGTTGGCCCTCAATCAAGTAACAAACATACAAGCACACATAATGGTATGGTTAATCCCACACCAAATGCAACATATTCTGAAAGGATGGGTACACCGTAACACCATCGCATGGGCCTTGTGGGTTATGGGCCCACAAAACAAGTACGGGGTATTCACAACACTCAACCAATGCACAGTTACTGGTTTCTCACATTTACAGGGGAAAAAAATTATATACACAATTCCATAAGTACACTTATTTCCATCAACAGTGTGATTCACACCATTACATTCTTTCCATGACCCTTTAACAATTCCTCTTTCACTCTACTCTTTTCCATAGATCACATGATGCTAAATGTCAATGTCATGATCACTGTCATCACTTAACATCTTCACTAACAAATTCACTAAGACAAAAGGATGGGCTCATATGATACCAGAGTGCCCAGTGTATGAACCTAGGCTTTGATACCAATGGTGTAACACCCCGCCATGTGAACCCCAAAGGACAACAAAATACTACATATTTTTTTTTAAATAGAAACACTACATAAGGTGAATATGTACAAACATTAAAAAGATGATCAAAATATATGTTATGTGACAAGACCTAACTAGTCCCATGGGGTTACAAGGTTACATTACACGTAAATTTCCATAGCCAAAACATCATTAAAGATAATGCCTAGAAGTTAACAATAGAAGCATAAATTCACAACATAATCATACATCCATCCATGATCAATAGCGATGAAAAGATACATCCATCATTCTATTACATTTCATTTCATAGTTTAATATTACAATTGTGGAGCATATTTCCACATATACAACACATCATGAAAATATTAATATATTACATAGTGCTTCCCTTATAACAATAGGAATAGTACATCAAGTACAAGAATAGTGCATTAAAGGAGAATAAGCTACAAAGTGAGGGATAGTCTTCAACAATGTGAAGCTCTAGAAACTCTGCATCCACTTCCACATCACAAACACATGGGAACCCAATGGGGTGCATAGAATGTTCCACCCAACCGCGTGGACACTAAGGTCCACCCCCTGTGCTAGAAGATGACAAGAAAGACCCACGACCAAGACAAGAAAATAGAACAATCACAAGACCAAACCACAAGGTCAACCCAAAATAAAACATACAACAATCTCAACGATCACATACAAGGTGACTGCTTCTAGAGGCATACAAAGGAAAATCAAGGGATTCTATGACACCAATATTCATATGCTCCCAATTGAAGGATACACAAATACTTGGGTTCCCAAAGAAGCTCACATCAAGGCTTAACGTATAAACTCGTCAACATGGAAAATAAATCAATGTAGAATTCAATCAATCAGGACAATGCAAGAAATCAATCTTTAACCTCTCAACACCATTGGACATGTAATGGAACTTAAAGCATATTCCATACTCCACTTGTTTAAACATTCCTTTTCAATTTGATAAATAAACTGACTTAATAAAAACATGAAAGAGTTAACCATTGATTCACTCAAACGAGAACATAATCCAATCTTACTAACGATAATGTAAAACATAATTAAATGATCAACTATAATTAAATGCATTTTCATCATAATATCTTTTAAAAGAATAAGCACTATGAGAACCTAAAATAAAGTAACCCATCGGATTTTTCTTAATGTATAATCCTTGACTTATACATTTGATTACCTAGAAATAATTAAGATTGAAATATAACCTATACCTTTGTTACTTCAAAATAATAAATTTAATTAAAATGTAGTACATTGGTTTACTTCAAATAAATCAATTTAATCAAAATATAACCTATACATTTACTACTTCAAAATAATAAATTTAATTAAAATGTAGCATATTGGTTTACTTCAAATAAATCAATTTAATCAAAATAAAACATTTACATTTGTTGACTTCAACTAAATAAATCTAATTAAGTCCAACGCAGATGTTTGATACGCAAATCACCAATCTAATAGTGAAGGAATTTTTAAATAACTTTAACTTTAAATATCCTGAAAATAAATCTAATTTTTTAAATGCACTTGAAATAAATCTAATTTTAGGGGCAGGGGCCTAGCTTGATTGGCTAAAGCATCCTATTGCAAGCAGAGGTCACGAGGTCTAGTCTCCCCCCAAACCTGTGGTACTGGAGGAAGTGTCACGAGACGGATACCTGACCGATTCCTGCAGTCTAAAAAAAAAAACTAATTTTAAATATACTAAAAATAAATAAATTACTGATTACGGTAGCTTATAAGATAATGAACTTACCCTTAGCTAATTTTTAAATACATTTAAAAATAAATCTAACTTTTTATATACTTGAAAATAATTCTTGTTTTAAATACATTTGAAAATAAATCTAATTTTTCCGGTATTGGCATGGTGTGATGGTTTATAGGTGGCATTGTTGTTCTTGCCACCAAGGTTCAAACCCCGTTGGGGTGGTATTGTTGAATGGTTGTATCCGGTTCATAGCTCTGGTCAAAAGCGTTTACCCCTTGAATAAAAAAAATAAAAAAAATCTAATTTTAAATATACTTAAAAATAAATTATTGATTATAATAACTTACCCATATCTAATTTTTAAATACACTTGAAAATAAATCTATTTTTTAAATACATTTGAAAATAAATCTAATTTTAAATATATATACAAACTAAATTATAAAAATAATTTGATTGAAATTATTTGAATCAAGTAAACTATCCTTTGTGAATATTTACTCTTTTCTAATCAACGGATACTAAACACATTAATTACCTGCTTCTTTCACCCAAGACAGTAAATACCCAACTTCTAGTTCCTCTTATTAACTGAAAGTAAAATATAAACCTAGTTAATTCCCTTTAAATTTCATAATAAAAATAACTATTTGACTTCCTAATATATCTATATATATAACTCATTAATCTTAAAACCTAATTATTCCACTTGCTTTTATTATATTCAAGATTCACCCTTCAATCTAATTTATCTTTAATAAATCAATTCTATAATAAAATTATATATAATAACTTTAATCTTAAAGATATAATCTAAATAATCTTTATATAAATGTAAGTAGTCTTTAAAAGAGAAGTACACATATTTAGATTGAATTCAAGGTATGCATTAAAGTAGTTTTAAATCTAAAAAAAGTAACATTCATATCATGGTTTCCTCATTAAAATAAATAAAAACATAATAGATGCCCCCTTTTAATGATTTTTCTTAATCAAACATGCAGCCTACAATGAAAGCCCTATTTTTATTTCTTGACATTTTAAAATTACTATAATTAATTTTCCCCCACACTTAAACCTATAACCACATAGCCCTCTTTTAAGCCTTTATTTCACTTTTGTTAATTTAATTGAATGCACAGGTATTTTTTATTATTTATTTGAACAACTGTAAAATCTAATATCACAATTATAACAATGTAACTATAAATGTATCCATTATAAGGATCTTGATCATAATTTTCATATATAATCTAAAGCCCACAATAAATATTAAAAGCTTGGCCATAATTTTCTTTCCTACCAAAATTATCTATCATTGACTAAACTCATGCTATTAATGCTTCCACACAAAAATTAAGCGGCCTATCAAATTTACCAAGGTGAATCACAGTAAACAATTAAATTTAATTTACAAACTCATTTAAAGGCACTATACCCAACAAGGTAGCAACAAAAGTAGCGACAGTGTTTAAATGAAACTATATCCAGACAATTAACGATTTAAGGTTTCTACCAAAACTATCATCATGAATTTTGTTGTTGACTAGAGTAAAAGCCAAGCTGAGTTTTATGGCTGGTGAAACAACTTAAACTATTGGTGGCAAGAAAATTTAATAATAGGAAATCAAAATCCACAGCTACCAATGACTTAGTGGAGAAAGCACATAAGAAAAGGGAACTTCATTGCTAGTTTTCTCAGTTTGATTTTGACAAAGGAATGACCAACAGGCCCAATAAAACAGAGGCATTCACAAAAGGGATTTTTATAAACAATATTCTTATGTGTAAATAAGTATATATATATACCCAAAAGAAGCTGAATTGATTTGGAGAAGGCAACAGGATTTCCAAAGTCAAGTTTGAAAATAGATTTTAACTAACTTCCAAAACCAATAGTTATTCACCCAAATCAACACATTCAATTTTAGCAAACAAAAGGGAGGTGATTAACCACAACATCATTAAACAAAATAAACAAGAGCAAAATGAATCTAACCTGGATTCAATAGTTGCAATTGGAGAGGGAGTGTTGAGTTATTTCTAAATCCTCTCGGCTGCAAAACTTCTACCTTTTTTACCAACACACCATTCACCAATTCCCCTATATGATCCACTTTTCCCCAAAATAAATTACAGAGAGCTTTTTCCTCGGTAACCAAGGAGACAGGTGGTAACTTCTAAAATATTTCCCATCCCTGAGAGTACACCCGGCAAAATGTTTTACCCTGTTTAACCACATGTTCGGTATTTTTTTGCGTTTAGAAAAAAATATAAACCTACCACCACTAGGCTTTTCAATTTAATAATTTTTTTCATTTGTTATGGTTAATTTCACCTTAGTTTTTTTTTTTAAAATATTTTATCGAGTAAATATAGCATCACATTATAAAATTAAATTAACCATTTTGTTCTCGAGAATGCTTTTAAATATAAATATATTTATATATATTTTTAAAAATTTATCGAATGAAGTAATTAACAATATATATATTTAAATTTTACCGAATTTAGTAATTAACAAAATATTTATTTTTGAATAAATACTTGATAACAACTAAATAAATAATATTATTTAATTAAATAAATAATATTGCTTAATTGCTAACTAAAATTTTAACAAAGTTGCAACTAAAATATTATTCTATTTATAATTAAGAAAATCAACAATTAAAATAATATTGTATTAAATCTACAAACATAGTTTAAAATTTTCAAACTAATTTAATATTTAATTAAATTCTTGGTAACCACTTTACTAATTAAATTTAATGCTTAATTAAATTAATTTCAACAATAATAGTGACATCATTAAATTAAATTAACTAATTAACAATTACATAATGCATCATAATCAATAATTAACATATTAAAATTAACACTTAAAATGAATGACATAAGACAAAATGATACCAAACAATAAAGAATATTGATGAACAACATCATCAAAGAATGAAATCACAAACAAACACTTGCTCAAACACCTAGAAAGGCCAATATGGAGGAGCGCTACATCGGGTTTCGGACCGGAACCGACACTTGTTACTTTCTGAAGTATAAGTTTTGATTCATCTCCCGATCTCGGTCCCTGTGCTTTGCCTTCTCTTTTTCTTTTTTTCTTGGAGTCGAGTTTCGAATTGAAATTGTTATCTTGCACCCTTCAAGGTGTAAGTTCCTATTTTTGTCCCAATCCCGACTTCTACCTTTTTTCCTTGTGTGTTTTGTTTGTGTTAGAGTTGGGTTTCGGACCATAACCAGAACCTAGAACTTTTCAAGTTCTTGTTTTTGTTCTTGTCCTGATCTTGACTTTTGAATCTCTATGTTTTTCAGGATCGGACTTCAGACTGTGACTTGCACTCAGAACTTTTCAAAGTTATGGTTTCATCTCTCAACTCAATTCTGAACCCCGCTTTGTCTTGTATTTTTGTCGAGTTTCAGACTGCAGACCATCTAGTGAACTTTGCACTTCTTGAAGGATCGGTCATGTTCCATATCTCGATCCTGACCCCCACTTGTCTTTGTTCTTGTAACCCCACATTTTTTATGATCATCCCAATCCTAAGGCCTAACCAAACTGCATTTAATGTTTAACCATTCACACATGTGAATGGGTTTTTATTCTGTCACTCCTTGAATTCTATCCATTCTGCCTCGAATAGTTTGACGAAGTGAACAAGAGCGATTCGAGCTAGGGTTTAGAGAGGTGCTTCAATAAATCATCGTGTTGTCATAATTCCTGGTTGCGTTAGGAGATTGGTGTTTTTCTTGTGTTGTCCTTCCTTGTTTCCATTTTTCTTATGTTTGCTTTGGGTGTTTGTTGTTGTTTTTGCTTCCCTTCTTCACTTTCTCTTTTTTTGTTTTGTTTTGATTTTGTTTTCCCTATTCTTGAACCCTTTGGTTCATTCGGCATGCTTTTCTTTTACTTGCGTTGTTTATTTTTCTTTTTGATTCATGAGATTATATGTCTCGTTTCACCCTAATTTTCTAGGGTTTTACTATTCTATTGAGTCGGAGGGTGTTTGAAATGTTAAATTTGAAATTTTGTCCATTTCAACAAAAATATTGGTCCCAAGCAACAATCTAATCCCAAAGGCACCATTTGGAGATACTATTACATATACCTTTTCCTTTGTTATTGGTTATTTTTTATTCTTGATTTCCACATGTATTTCAGAGTTGGGAATCAAAAATCCACTTAGGGTTTTACCATTGTTGAGTCTAGGTTCTTTCACTTGTCCAATCCTGACTTTCGATGTTCCATCAGGATTAGGTATTAGACTGGTACCATAGAATGATTAAAAGGTTTTGACAAAGTTTTACTACATGTCCTAATTTTGATCCCCACATTAAAATCAGGATGGGAAGTCAGGTTGACACCAAACCTTGGCCACATCATTAAGTATCATGACCAGACGAAGTCTTGATCCTGATTCCTGATATCTTATCAAGATCGAAACTTGTGTCTTATGTATTCTCACCTTAAATATATAAGGCTCAGTACACAATGAAGTCCTGATCCTAACTCCCAATATCTTATCAAGATTGGAACTCAAGGAGCTACTTCCACCTATTCGTTACTTTGGGCTTGTTTTTGAATCATATCCTAATCCCAACTTTCAATTCAATATCGGGATCAAAACTCAATATTAACCCCTTCATTGACTTCATTTATTAAAGTGTTGCTACATAGTGAAGACTCGATCCCAATTCCCAAACATTGCAGGATCAGACCATGGAATTTCACTAAACTTCTTCATTGACATGGGTATAGTTTCCGTGACATGACCTGATCCTAACTTCTAATAGATTTTAGTTTTGTGCTTAAAATAGTCAAGTTCTTGGTTCTATCCTGAACCCGAAACCTGAGGATGCTCAATTAACTTGTTGGATGGGATTTTAGCTTCACTTAATGCTGATATAATATGAATTCTTGTGTTAAATTACTCTTTATATGTCTTTTCTTAAATTATCTGATAATGGTCAGTAGTGTAGGATAATTAACAAATGTTTGATTCAAAGGAAGAGGTGCCCACTAAAGGAACATCTAAGGGAACAAGGCCAAAGAGGTTAAAACTAGAACAAGTGCCTCTTACAATGAAGTAAAAATTCCAAGGGAACCCAGTACCATCTAAGTTTGGGTTCAAAGTCATGAACATCACTGACACATTGGTGGGACACATGGATTTGGAGTAGTTTCGCATAGATACATTTTCAGAAGATGTTGCCCCAAGGGCAAGGAGGATTGCAGAGTCTAGGTTGGCTCATGTGGCTAGTTTTCCTATTGTTGTACAATGCCCTAAGTTTATTCTGACTGTTGCTCAAATATATAATCATATTCAAAGGTAGTGCTTTAATGCACAAGGAAACGTAATAGTTGATCTGACCCCATCAATGATGATACATGTTTTTGATCCTCCTCCTTATCCCAACCTTAAGAACATGACCGAGGATCATGCACTTGATATCTAGGTAAAGGATGTGGAAGGAAATAAGAAACTTATCAACAAACGGTGGCTAAAAACATAAAAGAAGTCACTGAAGAAGTTTCCAACTAATCCTAAGAGGTCATACTTTTCTGAAGATATAGGATACATGATTACATTGTTGGCTAGGGTATTTGGCAAACAAAATTCTCATGTTTTTGAGCACTAGATGTTTCCATTCATCCAACTAATTCTAGAAGGCAAGCAATTTCTAGACTGGGGATAGATAATTTTTTGATAATATACATAACCAACAACTAAAAGTAGCAGAAACCAAGACATTTTATATATCTTCATATGTCATATATTGTGTTGCAAGTATGGGATGGTTTCCTGGATTAAACACTAAAGGGTCAATGGATGATGGCCTAGATCAAAAGAAGGTTTGGGAATATTATGACCAATTGGAGCTTAAGGAAGTAGAAAAACATTTTAAATGAGTCAACAATGCATTTTTGTATGTTGTTATCAATCAACTTACAGGTGACATTGGTTTTAGGTTGTCAGAAGAAGTTATGGAATTCATTTGAGAATAGGGATATTGGTTTATTCAATACCCCAAGTCTACTTATTTTAGATTGTTTGGGTATGATGATCGTCTTTTTAAACTACCAAGGTGTTGTGGTGATAGGTGGGTATTAATGGAGTTTGCTTGTCAAGTTGCCAAGGTAAATGCTAAATTTTATGTGCAGCATAAGACTGTTTACCATTCTTTCCCAATGTAGTTGGGATTTTATTCATGTTCCTCTTCAATAATGGTTAAGACAACAACAGAAGAATTTTAGTCTATGAATTTCTAGCAACATACTTATAGGAAATCCTTTGATCCAAGAAGGAAAATGTATGGGTTGTATGCTTCTCAGTTTCCCCATCATCAGCCACTTCTCAAGGAATTTTGGGCCAATCTTCAGGATCAGTTTGAAGTGAGGAAAAGGGGATATGAAAGATTAACAATCCCCCAAATGATAGATTTTGATGTTAAAACAAATATTCTAGAAGGAACTCCTAATGATGGGATCACACTTGATCCTAGATATGAAATGGATAAAGTAGCCACTAATGATTTTGGAGCCCATCAATTAGGCAGAAAAAGAGGAAACCAAGATCCGTAAAGTATCAAGGAGAGTTGTCAATAGAAGTTTGAAATGGATTGAGCTTCAGCTGAAACAACCAAGAATTAAGGATTCCAAGAAAAGAGGTTCTAGCAGTGAACCTGCTTCCTCCATAGAAACAAAATAATATAAAATATTGAAAAAGGGTGTTGCAATAGTGGAGACAACCACAAAAGACCCTCCTTCAACAAAAGAAGTTTCGTTGCGGCAAATTGATGATGCTTTGCGAAAGGAAAAAGTTACTTTTGAGGTGGCTACTATTGGAGTTACTTCAGGCTTGGGTGCCATACCCTTAGTTGTTGTGCATCCAAGAGAAGAAGTTTTTGAACAAGCACCTTATGTTGTCCCTCACAAACCAAGGATACTATTCCTACCATGCCATCAACATCAAGAACAATAAGAACTGTTGAAGAGGGGATGCCTCCTGTAATTGATGTAACAAAATCACCTATTTCTTCAAACTCCAAAAGAACTCCATCTCAAGAAGGAGAAAGACCCAAATGGGAAGAATATCTGAAGAAGGTTGAGGAAGAGACTAGAGAGGAGGAAAGTGGATTCAAACCTGGGAGCTTATACATTGAGGAATTGGGGTTGAATGAAGTTTTGACTGAGAAAGAGCAAGAGGAAATAATGGAAAGTGCCCAAAGGTTAGCTACTAAACAATTAGCTTGGGAAGAAGAAAAGCAGAGAAAGAAACTTGAAGAACTGAACCAAGAAAAGGAAGTTGTTGAGGCACAAAGGAAAGCAAAAGAAGAGGCTCTTAAATGTGAATTAGATCCCAAAATGAGAAGATGTAGCAAGAAATATTGCAGAAGGAACAAGAACAACAACAAAATGCCTCTTCTTAATAGACTATTAAGGTAATCTCTTCTACACCTCTATCCTCTACACCTCCCAGTGTTCAACAAGTCACTACTCAGCCGACTACTCCCACTTGGCTTAAGCTAAATTTAGAAAAGATGCAGCAAGTGCAAGCTCAGCCAATGATGTGGGATGACATGGTCATGGAGATTGACAAAGTGAAATCAAGGAAGAAGCCTTATGTTGTGCATTCTACGAAATTAACTGATGAGGGAGATTCGATAGCAGAAATTGTTACTCCTATTGTGGATAAGGATAATAGAGAATTACAGGCTGAGGATTATCAGATAAGCACTATTAATCTGGGAAAACATGCAAGGAATTAACAAATAAACCTGATCGATATTGTTGCCACCACCACCAAGTCAAGATTAATCAAAGATAAGTAAGCTAAAGATGAGCTTAAGGAAGAAGTAGGAAAGATGAATAATTTAATGGAGTTAATTTCATCCACTCCTGAGTAGCCTACACCATCAGAGATCCTTGTTTTAATGAGCCGCAAAGAGGTGGATGGTTTGAGTGAAATGAAAAAGAAGGCTACATAATTTGATAATTGGTTCAATGTTTTCAAGAATGATATGGATAAGCATTTAGATGAAAGTTTTAGACATTATGTTGTAGGCCTTACCCTAGTCAAAAAGATAGAAGAATCCATAAGGAAATGGTGGGAGGAGGAAGAGAAGATCAAGTAGTACTTAGGAAAACTAAAGGTGATTGCTAAAATTTCTTAGAAGAATTAGTCCAATCACAAATTTTGGGTGATGAGAGCCCTAAGTATGTTTCAAAGTCTATTAATGTATATGTTTTTTAAAACAAAGAATCTCACTAAACAAAGAATAGCCATGCTTAAGGGCATTCATGAAATATGGGAACATGTAGGCATCTTTGAGGAGATTGTTTCAAAACTCATTAATAAAACTTTATCTCTAAAACAAAGACTTGAATCATTGGGGGAAATAAAAGATGCTTTTGATTTAAGGCTTGATAAAATAATGAAAGAAGGAAATATTGTTGAGTTAACGCTTATGGATAGGTTGCTTGACATCAAATGTGACATATGGTGGGGAATCACGGGCGTTGGTCAGCTAAGGGAAGTTGTTGCTACAGTAGAAAATAAATTTGAAGACTCAAAGTTTAAAGTTGACTGGGTCAATGGACCTGATGATGATACATTGAAGCAAATTTTCTCTAATTATGATGAGTAGCACAAGATTCCTCATGAGAAGGATAAGTAGTTCAGGCACCTTTTTGGGACAACAACATTTCATGTCAATTTTTTATCAGATGGACAACTCTAGATTAGTTTTGGTGAGTCAAAGATAAAGCATGGTGATCAGTAGAGGATAGAGACAGAACTTTCAGTCAAATTTTGGCTATATGGACACAAGGCATACTCTCTCAGCACTTGTAGTTCAGTAGAAGACAACACTTGGAGTTAACTGGGTGTCCCTATATTTATGGATCTAGGCCCCAAATTGTGGATCTTGATTTTTGATGGGAAGAATTGGTGCTAAATTTTGTCTATATTTTAGAATTCTCTCCTCTTTGTAAAGGTCAGCTAATTGAAGTCAGATTGGCTGCCTAAAGGAGATAGATACAGTTTACAAGTTTTTACAATTTTATACAAGATACTCAGACATTTTTATAGCTGTAATGCAATTAGTTTTATGTCAAAAGTTTGTTAGTTTAACGATGACGTTGATGAACAATGGTTATTCGTATGTCAGTGAGCTTTGTTGTGCATAAATGTTTCTTATTTGATGGAAATCAATAGAAGACTCTGAATCTAAAACCATTTTGTTGCATTATTTGTGGATGATATTTCTCTATATTTGTTGATCTATTAATTTTGGTAATGAGCTTGTGATATTTTGTTATTGAAAAGGTTTAAAAAAGAGTGATGATGAATGGTTGTATGTTCTAAATTTGCACTATGAGTGGATGCAATGGCATGGATTATTTCATGAATTGTGTTGTTACATGGTTTTAGTTAAATAGGAAAACACTCATTATAAGAATTGAATGTTTGAATTAAAAGAAATGTGTTCATGTTTTGTTGTCATAGGCCTTGTTCTATCTTTTGATATTTATTTAAACCCCCCAAACGTTAGATTAGTTTGCACTATCTAGTTTGTATTCATTTACCAGTAGGACCCTTGAATATTATGGTTGCATGGACCGCTGAAGGATAACAACACAGTTGAGAACCATTTACCTTTTTTAGAAGAAATGGAGTAGAAATATTTTGTTTTAACATTGTTGTGTTACTTTTGACCATCAATAAGAATTCCAACTTCGACATATTCAAATTTGGAGGCAAATAGGGGGACCAAGTCACCTAGGGCAAGTATGTCCCAACCCTATTTTATGGAGTGTGGAGTATTGGGAGCAAAATATTAAGTGTTTGCTTAGGTTTTGTACATGGGTTTTCTTGAGAAATGTCCAAATGGGCCATGGAATGTATAATTTAGGATATTAGATGTACAATTAGGTCCAATCACTTAAGTGGGAGCAAAACATGGTGTAAAATTGTCAAGGGTGACAATTTATGATGTTACAATGTTAACCATTTCTTTTATAAAAAGGCAACACAATTCTAAATTTTCACCCAAGCAAGTTTTATGTTGTGCTCATTAACAAGTATTAAGAGATTTTCATTTTCTTATGAAATAATGTCATTTATTTTATTTGTTTTAAGTTCTTGAAAGTTCATGATAACACAAAAAAATAGTAAAAAAGGTTACATCCAACATAATCTATGCAATATAAATCCTTGAACAATATATCCATAGAGAAAGACAAAAAAGTTACTAAACACCAAATTAATGAAGGTCCTACCAAGCATCAATTTTTTCCTTCCACCGAGTGATATTTTCAATACTTTATTTATATTACATCAAGAGAATGTTGGCACCAAAGTTATAAATAAAAATAGTAATAATTAATTCACCACATACAAGTACATGAGATGGATGAAGTAGCTAACATTAAGAGAAGGCATTCAATAAATCATTGTAAAGTATTTAGTGTCATCACATGATTTGTTGCTTTTTAGATCTATGGAATACATTTCATTCAATCATGGGTAGTCATCATCAACACTAACAACTTTAAAGGCACAACTATTGTTCCAATATTATTAAAAATATTAAACATTTAATAAAACAAATGCTATAACAACTATTAGAACATACTCAAGTATTGGATCCTCTCCCCTATAAAAAGATGGTCCAAAATTGTGACAACAATTATATTCCATCACTACCATACATTAAGAACTATGAAAAACCATAATTTTAATTTAATTTTTATTTATAGTAATTTAAATTATTTTTTATTAATAATTATATAAGACTTTACCATATTTTAAATATAATTTTGTAATACATTATCACAAAGAAAATTTTTTTCTCCCTATTAACATATAAAAGTGTGGTCCAAAATGTTAAAACCATTTTCAATTAAAAATAAAATAAAATCAATAACACAAACTATAAAAATATAATATTTTAATTTACTATATTAATGACTCAACTCCTTTGTAACTTAAAATTCAATTTATATAATAATCAAACATTATTATCTTAAGCGTATTTTCCCTGACATTTCTTTCCCCATTTAATAAAGAGATGTCTAAGCGACAAGCAAGTGCGGCGAAGCTTAGAAACAGCTCAAACCACTATTCCTTGTCTTAAAAGAAACCCATACTCGTCATGTCTAGTTAGCTTTACCGTACCTTCTTTAGAAATAAGGAACGCGTGCCACCTTGTTTAGAGATCATAAACGATCAAGCAGTGTAACCTGGTTGGCAACTGTGTAACAATTTCTAGCAAACGGTTTTACGAAGAGAACCCAATACAAACACCGATGCCCATCGTTTTATGGCCATTGCAATCAAATCATACTTCACCCCTTGTTTTCAAATTCACAGAAAATGCCCACCGATTTCACTTTCTCTTCATTGTTGTCCTACCTACAAATAGAATTTACCCACCCACTTTCTTCCCAACTCCAACAACCGTGCTTTAGATTGACACCTGATCCTCTTTTGGTCTGCCATTGTCCTGCCTTGTGTTGCATTACAGACGATTAATGGGTGTGAGCATGGATCTTGCAACAGACGTCTTCATTCCGGAGGACTACGTTAGAAGCCGGTATTCAAGAAAAATGCCAGCCAAGCAGCAGATGAACACTTCCACAAAAGTTTCAGACGCTCACAGCACTAACCCATTTGAACAGAAGAATGAAACTTCCCATGGTGCGTACGGCGACTTCAACAAAGAGGAAATAATTTTTACTTGTTTAACTCCGTAGCCGGCTCTTTTTATTTCATTTTACTTTCCCTGTATAGCATACGTTGATTTCAGATTTCATCGTGAGTCCATACAGACTTTTTTGTAGTTAATACGCTCAGTTAAAGAGATTCAGACAGTAGGGACTTGTATTAATTAAAAGAGGAAATCAATATGGTTTTATACCTCGAAATATTGGAACTGTGTTTCTGTTTGTTTAACCATAAGAGGCGTTTACATATTTTGGCTCAAATTTTATTACCTGTAATGGAGGCATGCTTTTCAGATCTATCATCTCATAATTCATCTAGCTCACATGTCATCTTATTGTCTAAAAAAGTTTTATCGTTAAATATATATTGAAGGGGAAACGCTCAGACCCTGAAACCCTAAGCTAATGAAATCCATAACTAGGAGCTGCAATTTTGGAGGAAATGCTCCTCTGCAACTCATAATAAAGCATAGCGTGCAACTCACTGACATTCAAGGTATAAATGATTTCAAACATTGGATAAGCGCGAAGGGCTTAGAAAAGATTCCCAAAGAACTGTGGTTGTGTGAAAACACACCGTAGGTAGAGCAGAAGGGAAACGATCTATGCCCTCTCGCCTCTAATGCGGCGAGCCAGCTGGATGTCTTTGGGCATGATGGTGACCCTCTTGGCATGGATAGCGCAGAGATTGGTGTCTTCGAACAATTCAACCAAATACGCCTCGGCTGCTTCCTGTAAAGCGGCCACGGCTGAGCTTTGGAAGCGCAGATCGATCTTGAAGTCCTGTGCAATCTCCCTCACCAGGCGTTGGAAGGGCAACTTCCTGATCAGCAGCTCCGTGCTCTTCTGGTACTTGCGGATCTCACGAAGGGCAACTGTGCCAGGCCTGAAACGATGGGGTTTCTTCACTCCTCCTCTTACCGGGGCGCTCTTTCTCGCCACGTTGGTTGCCAGTTGCTTTCGAGGAGCCTTCCCTCCTGTTGATTTCCTTGCGGTCTGTTTTGTTCTGGCCATCTCTCTCAATCACAATCACACTGCCTAATCTTGCAGGTGACTGTGAATGGAAATCAAAGGAACAGATACAATGGATTGGTAGGGTTACCCGCCTGGTGTTATAAATGTGCACTTAGTAGTCCCCCGTTTTCAAATTTGTGTGTGTGTCTTTGAGGAGGGAAGACATCCCAGCCCTCCGATGTTCCTCCATTATCAAGGGCTCCCAATGCTTCCTCTCCCTATGATCCGGATCTAAGATTCCAACGAACAAGAAAACGTCTTTCTAATTCCAGCGGAGCTTTGGGATTTTAAATTATTTTCTTGTAATGTGGTAACAAATATTATAGGATTAATAAGAAATACAAACTAAATGAGATTGTCAATATAAAATCGAATGAACCTTTCAAAATAAAACGCGTACAAATTTATTGAACTATAAATAAGAATCTTTATGCTGTCTTCTAAATTATAATACCAAAAACAACATATTCATGCTATAAAATAAATATAATTAAAACTGTATATCATATAAAATTAATTAAATAATATGGAAATTTATGTATTATAAATATTTCAAATTATTAAATATTTAATTTTATGATTAAATAGTTAATTTTCAAATATTAGCATTAAATTTTTTAACAATTTTATGTTATAATTATAATTATAAAAATTATAAAATATAAATTATAATTTTCAATTTAATTTTTTAAAATTAATAAACTGTAAATTACAAATTTTGTAATATATTTAAATTTTAGTTTTTTCTTTAAATAATGATATTTAAAATTTAATGATTATAATTTTTTATTTTATTTTTTGATAAGTAAATTGGTAAAAGGGGGCCCAACCCTAAATATAAAGAGTAGCAAGACATAACCCATTAACAAGAAAGATGTTGAAAAGTGAAATTACAATCAACAACCAAAAAGGAGCTTGATTGTGACCACTCACTACACATCTATATCCACCTCCATATCATCGTCGTCCTCATCATCCAAGATCCTGACCTCATCCCCACCATCCTGTGCAACTGGAAGAACTTGTAAGGAAACTTTGCAGCCATAGAATGACAATTTCCCCATAACCCATAACTGAAAACATGCAAGTAAAATACTCAACATCAACATGCAAGAGAATAGACAACATACCCATCAAAGATGACACAAGATATGCCCTAGGAAAACCCTCAACAGGGAAAAATTCAGCCTCCAAAAGCATCCACACTCCATGTATTATTCAGTAATGAAAACCCATTACAATACATCTGCAGAGACTCTGTGAATACTTCTGAAGCACAAGCTATCCATGCATTCCATGTGACCAAGCAAGAATCCACACATCCCATGCCATGCTTCAAACCCTCACACATGCACAAGCTCAACCTGCTAACCTGCAACAATCTATCCAACCCTTAACAACTACCCTTGTGCTTGCTTTTATAGAAACAAGCTCCCACAAAACCACCAAGTGGTATTACATAAACCATGTGCCCAAAATACTACAACATGTGACCCCACATTTAATATTGGGTACTTTATTATTTTATTATTATTCCCCAATATTAAATAATTACATTTGACAATTATGTCCCAATGTTACATACAACAAAGTGGCCCCAACATTATAACTCCTTGTGATGCACATTCACCTAGAAAACCCCTAGGTGCACCACACACATAATAAATAAATAAAACATTACAAACATTATGCAAGGTGTACAACACCTAATCCTAACAATCTCCCACTTGTTGTATACATTGCATAAGGGGGTAACAAATAAACTCCATAGGCAACATGTACCATCCTGGAATCCAAGTGCTCCATGTGCTCCATCAAGATACCTGTAACAAGAACCAAGGTGACCACCATCTCATCCATGAATGCTCCCATCCTCCACCATGCCAACTGCACTAAGATATGAATACATCCAAAGAGATGTCACACTAACTGTCACAAAGAAGCATAAACCTGCCTCAACCTGATATCTCAAAACACAAACACTGAATTCAATATGCACCAATAGCTGTCAAGAATAAATCACCATAGTTGAAATGACACCCATAGCAAGTGCCAACACATCCAACTATCCATACCTCCAAGGTATACATAACATAGTAAACTCATGCCAATACAACATATCCACCCATAAACCGCAATAACAAACTCCATGTGCAAACCTATCAAAGCATGGCATACACATCTAGGAGCTCCCACTGCATGGGCAATGTCAAGATGAATGCAAACCTAGAATGAGCACATTCAACGCGTCGCTTCGTTAACATCCCAAAAGGGCACCATCACAAAGGCATACCAAGTCTACTACCAACACCTCATAGAAGTAAACATGTAGTACCAAGGAACATCCACAATGATAAGCAAAACCTGCAAACCAAACACCTGTAGCATTTCCTCCTACACACACACCTCTAAATGCCAATTGTGTCAAGTATGATCTCCTCCATAACACCCCAAAACAAAATCCATAAGCACATCCAACCATCCAATCACCAAGATCAAACATAGCATATGCAACTAACATGGATGTAAGCATCTCAAAACAAGAAGATCAAACTCACTGTAACCATTCCCAAACCAAGGAAATTAGCCCAATAAACCATCTCCTAAACCCAACATGTACAAGGAGATAAACATGCCAACACTCCTCAAATGAACCCTCCAGAACCAAATACCCATGGCTCAAGATCCATATCCATGAGAAGACAAAGCATAAACATAATGCACTTGAAAGAATAATGGGCAATACCTCTCAAGTGAACCGCTGAGTAAACCAAGAGTGGGGAATGAGAATGCTCCTCCAGGATATCCAAGTCATCATGACTCAACCAAGAACACTCTCCTCATTGGTCCATGTTGAACTCACGTCCAACCAAGGTGTAGGCTCCCTCGGACTTCCTGCTAAAACCTCATCAAGAGTAACCATCTCAAAACATGTCTCTAATCACAAGAGAACACCAAGCCTCACCTATGTCTCCAAGTATCCATGAGCACCTGTAACCAATCAATCCATGCTAAACACCAAGCAAATGATCAATGTACTCAATACAAAGAGAACCAACCAAGATCAAAATCATAGCTCCAACTGCAGAATCAGGAACATAAACATGACTCCATGATCTCACAACCTCTCAAAAGAAGATCACATGAATAAATCATCATAACATGTACCATGCCACTACTCTAAACTAGTAATCAAGAGTATACCATGACATAATAACAAAACCATCCTACAACCAAGGATCACCTGTCAAAAACCAACAAGTCATAAATAATACCTCAACATCTCCAACACCTAATGTCAAAGAACTCTCACTGTAGCACACAGAATCCAAGAGCTCCTCCATGACACCAAAGATCACCTGCTGAAGACAACCATCCATAATAACCAATGGATCCACATCATTGCCAAATGCTCCCACTGAACCGTGATACCGAGCAATCCCATGGCACCATAATGCACAAAACCAACATTGTCATAAGCTCACACAAAAAATGTGAATCCAAGCTCTCAATGACAACATGATAACCATCCCCTAAAGCAAGAAGATACACCGCCAAACCATCATATCCATCACCGCCAAACCATCACTGTCACAAGCTCCCACTGAACCATGTAACCAAGCTATCCATGACATCATGATACCAATCTCCTCAAACCAAGAAGATACACCACCACAACCTGAATCAAGATCCAATCCAACACCACCAACAATGCACCTGCATAAACCATTATAACATGCCAAAGTCTCTAATGCACAAGAAACATCCATGACATCATGATCACCACCAAATATAACAACAAATCAACCCAACCGAGTCCACATATCTGCATAATCATAGTCAACTACATAGGTCTCATATCATGAATGTACCTGGTAATACCATCTCATCTCCTTAACATGACAACCAAATCAACAAACCAAGTGACTAAACCAAGCCACTAAAACTGATCATGCATCAACACTGAAATATCAATGGGCAAAGACAACCCATATCCAATTCATAGGTGCAACAAGTAAGTATAGACCGCCTACAACATTGTACAACTTGTAGATACAACAATGCAACATACATGTTGATAACCATATCAAAAATAGAACAAACTGAGATGTACAACTGAGCATACAATGAATCCATTATCAAATCACCAAAATTTGGCAATACATAAGCTCATAATAACACCATAGTCAAAGAGACCCATAAAAAACTCAAGTGAGAAAAATAGTAAATAAACCTTGCCAAAATAACTCCAAACCTAATCCACTGTGTAGTGCTTTGAACAAGCTTTCCATTGACTATTTGAAGTCTAAAATCTGACTTCGTATGCACCCCATATGCCCTATCAAAGCTCAAAATAAACATCTGACTTCAAACAAGAAAAACACTATCAAAATTGTAAAATCATGGAACAAAACCTATACCATTGTGTAGTGCTCGGAACCAGCTTTCCAACGATTATAAGAAGTTGAAAAACGGACACCCTGGGTAAAAGTTACATGCATTTGAAAAAAAAACTGCTATAAAAAGCCCTCCTGGTGGCTCTGTGGTGGCGCCTGGGCGGCGCTCCGGTGGTGGGTGGGTGGCAGATTCCAAAATCCATTTAAATTTAATTTAATTCCTCATTTAAAAAAAAAAAAAACCCCTTCCACCTCCTGTGTACGGACCCAACGCAAATATGGTCCAATATGGTTTAATTTTCAAAAAAAAATAATTCTATCCCATCCACCATACTGCGGACCCGACCATGAATTAAATCAGGCTTAATACTTTTTGAAATCTAGCGGAATTTTTAAAATTGAAATTTTTGTTTTTAAAAAAAAAAAAATTAAAAAAACCTTTAAAAAAGGCTTCCGTCGGTAAGGCGGGGGGCCCGACACCCTACTAGCGGTGGTACTGGCAGATTGCCGACGGCAGCCGATAGGACTGCCATCAATAGTACCTACCAGTACTGCCATTGGTAGATCTGTAGGAGGTAGATACGGGGGGGTGGCCGAACCCACCAATAATAAACTTTATTTTATATGTTTTTACAAAAAAAAAAAAATTCAATAGCCCCCCAAAATTGTTTTTTTGATTTTTTTTTTGATTTGATTTTTCTTTTTTTGTTTTTGATTTTTGCCGGATTTTTTAATATTTTATTTTTCTGACGACTATAACGTCGACATCCGTACGGCCGAACAGGGGTATGGGCAAATTTTTTTCAGTAACCAAGATAGGGCAAATTATATGTCAAAATTTCTCTCTCAGCCAACCTGAATCCAACCATGAGGTCCAATTTTTTTCAGGAGGTCATCTATGAAATCTCACCCCCAAAACCCTCATTTGAATACATAACCAAGAAACCCTATTTTGCCAAAAGTTTTCTTATACCCCAAATTTGCAAACAACCCATCATAACAGCAAACCCAAAACCCTCAGATCTACAATAAAACACCTACAAAACCCTCATATCTTGCCATTACCTTTCATTCTCTTACAACCTAGGGTTATCCAATCCACAACCAATGCTCTGATACCACTTGTAAGGAAACTTTGCAGCCATAGAATGACAATTTCCACATAACCCATATCTGAAAACATGCAAGTAAAATACTCAACATCAACATGCAAGAGAATAGACAACATACCCATCAAAGATGACACAAGATATACCCTGGGAAAACCCTCAAGAGGGAAAAACCTAGCCTCCAAAAGTATCCACACTCCATGTATTATTCAGCAATGAAAACCCATTACAATACATCTGCAGAGACTCTGTGAATACTTCTGAAGCACAAGCTATCCATGCATTCCATGTGACCAAGCAAGAATCCACACATCCCATGCCATGCTTCAAACCCTCACACATGCACAAGCTCAACCTGCTAACCTGCAACAATCTATCCAACCCTTAACAACTACCCTTGTGCTTGCTTTTATAGAAACAAGCTCCCACAAAACCACCAAGTGGTATTACATAAACCATGTGCCCAAAATACTACAACATGTGACCCCACATTTAATATTGGGTACTTTATTATTTTATTATTATTCCCCAATATTAAATAATTACATTTGACAATTACATGTCCCAATTTTACATACAATAAAGTGGCCCCAACATTATAACTCCTTGTGATGCACATTCACCTAGAAAACCCCTAGGTGCACCACACACATAATAAATAAATAAAACATTACAAACATTATGCAAGGTGTACAACACCTAATCCTAGAAGAACTAAAACTGCCATCCTCTCCAACAAGTTGCACACCCTTGCGATTTCTTTCGATAGGGAAATATTGCCTGCAACTTCAACCATCTGTGAATCTTGATCCTCCCCTACACTCCATAGTACGTAAGGAATCCATGGTCTATTTATTGGAAAGATAAGTAGGGGCCAAACCCCACTAGACAAATGCAACTCTAGGCCTAGAACCTCCATTGCCAAATAATATTCCATGGCCTCCTACCATCTTGTAGTCACAAAGCATCGCATTAGAAACCTCACCATGTCAACATGTCTTCTCTCGCTTGAAGTAACCAGGCCATAAACATTGAAGATATATATGTATTGCCATGGGAACTATTAGTGATCCAAATATGCACCCCTTGTGCCAAGTTGTGAAATAACTCAACAGGTTTGGATGTAACATGGGAATGCTTTCAGGTTGTGGGTGTCCTATTTCGAAAGCAGACCTCCAAATTATGGGTTGGCTCCCCTTTTGATGGTGTCACCTAAGCTATTCTTTGTTGGGAAAAGGGGAGAAAGAAGCATGAAAAGAAAACTAACCCCTATGGTGATGCACCTAATGTGTTTCCTCAAACTTACACAGCTGCTTTTACAAACATGAATGATCAACAACTTAACAGTGGCTTACACAACTCAAAACTTCATGTCTTTGCATCAATATTTCATATCAAGGCTAAAAATGTTAAGGACAACATCTAGAAGGAATAAAAAATACATCTTCACAACTTAGACTCTTTCCTGAACTAACTCAACACATGTTATGACCTGCAAGTTCATATTAACTGCATAAAGGAAAAGAAAATAGGACAAAATCAAAGGGAAAACAATTATACCATAAGATTTCATCAACCATTTCTAAAGCTTTCACAATAAAACAACATAATGAGAAGGTAAAATACATTAACTTATTAATCAAAAGGTGTTCCACTACTGCATAAATCTGCAAATCTGAGTTATGTACAATGTTGTCCTCTGCCTGAAAAAAAGCTACAATGCCTACAGGAAGAAAGAAAAGAACCCCCCAGCTTAAGTTTGAAGATACTTAAGCAATTTGAAACCAATTGCTCACACATGTCCTTCTAGAAATCCTAGGTTAGATGCAACACAAAATCCAAAAAGGAAGCTTCCAAAACCCCTTCAAAAGGCCTCCAAAGTGCAAAAAAGTCAAACCAAAACCTAAGTCATGTGCCAAAAGTGTGACAAAACTGCCTCCAAAAGGTCCATCCCATCCAAAATTAGTCAAAGATGACCCACTCATCAATCCCACATGTTGTCAATATTTCAAATTCTCCACATGTTCAAATTGTTCTGACCCACACTTATAGTGTGTTTGCAAAGCACAGGACTCAACAACACCTCATGACTTATACAATCAGTGCATGCCTTTTTCAATTTTGCATTTTTTTTAACAAAAAAATGTTTAATTAAATGGTTTATAATTACCCCATTTAACTAAATGCTTTACATTTGAAATTACAATGCAAAATGAAAACTTGACTCAAACATACCCCACCTTGACTTGCAAAACATAAAGACTCGCAAAACACATAAGAGCTTTATAAAGCCTAACACCTTATTTTTGCATTTCAAAAAGCAAATTGATTTGATGATTTATATCAACATCATAAACCAAATGCTTTAAAATTTGAATCAATGCAAAAACAAAGGAAAAGACTCAACCAAAGGAGTCAAAGCAAAAAATAATAAAATCATGAGCCCTTATGCAATTACTCAAAAGGCATACAAGGGTAAAACCTAACCATGGCATGCATTAGTTGATACGCAAATATGAAAATAAAGGTGAAACAATCACCTTAAGATATCGGCCTAAAGATTAGGGTAAAACCCTAATCTTCAAGCCTACGGCCACACTCCACATTTCAATCTTCATTTTACATTTCCCATCTTCTGGAAACATTTTGGGCGTCACCAAAGATTTCAACTGGTGTTTTCAGGGAGTCTTCATGCAGATCTGAGTGTGGGTAAGTTACTTAATTCGCAAGAGAAAGCTTCACCTGTGTATTTTCTATAAATAAAAGCTCATTTTGAGCTCCCGTCCATACAAAAAAATGTGAAAGCATTTATTTTTGTGTATTTTCTTTCATCGTTTTACTCATGACTTTAAGATGAAAGCTTCTATTTCCTTGTAACTTGTTCTGGCACGAAGCATTTTGAGTATCTCTTGCATTCTTTGTATTTCAATGTCATGGCTCAGCCTTCCATTTTGTTCATTGCCTCTTGAGAATGTTCTATCTTGTGTTTACTTCCATGGCCAGGGTTTCATTCCTGTAGTTTTTGTGTATGCAGAACGATGGTGAAATGTTATTTTTCTATGTATTTCTTCATTATTGCGGCTCATATAATTTTATGGATTTCAAAACAACATTTCAAAAGAAAAGATAAAAATGTTTCTTTGTTTCCTATGGAAAATCTTTATTTCGAGCTCTACTCTGCACACTTTCTTCTATTTTGGAAAAAATGGCAATAGATTGGCCTAGTGTTTCATTTTTCTTGAATGAACAACATTTCATCATCCTTTGATTTGAGGATAGTCATCATTATGCTCCTGTATATTTTTAGTGATGAATAAAACAGTGGTACTTTCCATTGCATAAAATAGTGGTTTTAACCTTGATTCTCACTGCATGCTTATGACATGATTTGAAACCCTCTTCATCATGCATCTCACTCCTTCACCCAATGTATGTAAGAATTAAACAAGGATACACCAGTCTCGTGAATGCCATCTTAATAGATAGCTGGGAAAAATATCCCACATTGGCAAACATAGCCTAAACACTTGTGATGCACAGTACCACATCTCTGAGTGACACCCATTCCTCCAAAATCAACTAAGTTCAGAGATGAAAATTGACCTCAAAGAGACCTTGTAGCTTCACACATATATCACCACTCTGTTATATTCTTCAACTTGCAAAGTAGAAGACAGTTCAAGATAATAGACCAGAGACACCATCAAGCCTCATACCAAGGAATAGTACGTCCTTTCATCATATTTGCATGGTACAACTCCCTATGTCAGGTTCTTTCATTGGAAGGGCAAAAATTAGGTGCTTTATAGATTTAAATTTTTCATTATGCAGTAATTGAAATGAAGAAACAAGCATCAAATTTTTGAATGCTTGCTTCTAAATATTCAAGATCTCGAGCGAAAGCTTGTAAAGAATTGTGGAGTTGACTTTCAATCTGAATAATTGATAGACTTTCAAAATCTTTCCTTTATGTCTTGTAGTGTTCAGAAGTAGGCTTGTATCAGGTATGAATGATATCCAAACTAACGGAACCAATTTTTCCATAGACTGGATGAAAATAGCCAGTGGCAAGCGGGAATAGTTTTCAAAAGGAACTCCTAGAAATGATACAAGAGCTATCCCCAAGTAACCACTCATTATGCTAGCCAAGCAATGCGTTGACATAACTATTGACATAAGGGAACCTTCACAGCCAGTAGAACATAACTGTGCAAAAAGCACTGTAAATGGGAGTACTTTGAATTATGCAACAACTTCTACAAATGTTGATACTCCAAAAATAAAAATTTCATTTGGTATGCCCAATTGGATATTCAATTTCTTTACAAGGATAATATCCGACAACATACACACTAACAGAAGAATCTGCATAGAACAAATAAGATTTCTAAAAGGGAACTTCTTTAAAAAAAATGATTGTAGAAGATGCTTCCCAACATAAGACCCATCTGTCCAACCGCCTTTGCAAGTCCAAAGATACCTGGATCAATTTTCAGATATATGTGTCTGGTAGAAAAACATGGTTCTGATAAGAAGCAGAATCATTGCATAAGATGCAACAAAGCAAACAAGAAGGTATGCAATTTTTGGCTTCTTTATAATTTCCACAATGTCAGAGAACTTTCTTTTAAAACTTGTCATTATGGAACTCCCCCTCCATCCCAGACCAACAACATTATTTATAGATGCATCAGCTATTGAATTTTTTAAAGATGAGAAGCGGTGTAACTTCCTATGAATTGAGTTTGGATATTCTGCAATCTTAGTTCCCCTGACACTGGCAAGACCAAAGGATTCCTCCCTGATGAATCATCTTTCTACTTTTTTCCACATTTTGCAACCAAAACATCAGTGGTTGGCACCTCCACAATTGAGGCACCAAGATGCTAAGAAGAAGAAAGGTTGTCATAATAGTAATGGATGAACCTGCAGCTGGAATAAATGCAATTGACCCCCATGAAACTGCTTGCAATAACCTTTTTTCTTCTCAAATTGAACATCTTTTAACACTCCCTTAAAGATCACTGTTCTTACAAGGTCTGCCACTTTGTTTTTTGTCATTTTCTGCACACAAGGTTGCTATTGCTCATTGATTCTTGTTGTCCCTTTATAGATGCTTCCATTTAATATCTATGTCATTTACTGAGACTGCCTTGTAACAATGTGATTTGTCTTCAAAGGCAGTGTCATTGCTCTATATAACATGGGTTGTCCTTATCGCATTCATTGACTTTATGCTTTATGACAGTTGTTCATAACTATCCTAATTCATTTAGGTCCATCAAATTGTGGATGCTCTGCTTCTTTATGACATTGATATTCACACATGCCTTTGTTTTCCTATATGTTTCTCATTTCAAACAAGGCTTTCCACTATAGCTACTTGCCTTTTGATCAGGTGCAACAATTAAACATTGTCTCCTCACCTTAAATCTAGTGAGCAGACATATGTCACCTATGTTGGTGACCTAAAGCCCACCATCTTATGTAATGTGTGGTTGTCCAATAGGGCTACAGTGAGAGGTACTTGACAATACCTTCCTTTTGACATGATGGCAGCCATATGATTGATTCATTATGAAATATGAATTTCATGACAAATCAGGGTGATCCCACAATAGTGGTTTACAAATTTTGGCCAAACTAGACACTATTTTTTTTTTAACTAAATCTACACATTCGAGCACCTATAGCAGTTAAACCGTGAGGAATTTGAAGATGATGCAAACTAGAGTCTTGTCACATTTTGTCTGTAGATTCTAAAAATATCTTTTTCAAAAATTTTGGAATCAGATTGCACTTCTTTTTCCATCTCCCACGAAAATTGGTTTTTTTTCAAAAAAACAACATTTTCAAAAGTGACACACACCGTACAACGTATAACTTTTTTTCCTTGAAAGATAAAATTCTAATTCTTTCAAATTTATATTTGTAACTTTGATATCTAGTGCTTCCACTTGGTTAGATAGTTTTTTATTGAATATTTTTTCTTTAATCATGTTTCAAAGTCAAATCAATTACAATTCAAACATAACGCGACCATATAACGCATAACTTTTACTGTATGTATCGAAATTTTATTTTTTATTTTTTGTTGGATCAAGGACTCCAATATCTAGTGCACTCATATTTTTTAAATTTTCTTTTGATAATCTTCTATTTTTTCACATGTGCAGAATATAGAGTTTTGTTTTCGGTGAAAAACCTATATTTAATAAAACTTAAAAAACAAATAGATAATATAATCAAAACATATTAAAATTATATTCGTTGGATAGCTCATTTTGAGGGAAACCTAATACTATTTGGGTTTTTGAGATCTCCTCCATTTTCATTCTCAAATCGAGCTTCGAAGTGCAAAATTCTGAGAAATTTTGGTGCTTGAGAGGATGTGGGTGAAAATAAGTGGGTTCGGTCGAACAAAAAAATAATGTTCGGTCAAATGAGGGTTCGATTGAACCATTGTTTGACCGAACCCATTTAACATACAATAAAAAAATAGATTTGAATGGGGTTCGATCGAACATTCTAAAGATGTTGTCAAACCTCTATTAAAAATTAATTTTTAATATTAATATAAATATAAATTATATTCTTTTAAATTATGACTTGAGAGAGATGGAGGAGGGGAGAGAGAATGGAGAGTGGGGGTAGGAGGGAGATACTTGAGAGAGAGGAGAGTGGGGAGAGATAAAGGGTAGGGGGCATAAGGGTTTAGGGTTTAAGGGTAGAGGGGAGAGAGGGAGAGACTTGAGAGAGAGAAGGGAGGAAGTGGGAGAGAGATAAAGGGTAGGGGGTCCTAGGGTTGAAGGGTTAAGGGTAGAGGAGCTCAAGAGGAAGAGTGGGTAGGAGGGAGAGACTTTTAAGAGAGAGAGGGGGGAGTGGGAGAGAGATAGAGGGTAGGGAGTAGCAGGGTTTAGAGTTTAAGGGTTAAGGGTAGAGGGGAGAGGGGGAGAGGGGGTAGGAGGGATAGACTTGTGATAGAGAGGGGGGAAGTGGGAGACAGATAAAGGGTAGGGGGGAGGGTAGGAGGGAGACCAGAGAGGAGAGGGGGGAGGAGAGAAATGTATGGCAGGGGTTTAAGGGTTTAGGAGGAAAGGAGACTTAGAAGAGGGGGTAGAATGAGAGATAAAGGGTGAAATGTTTTAGGCTAAGGTTATGAGAGGGAGAGAGGGAGAGTCAGGTAGGAGGGAGAGACTTGAGAGAGAGGGGGGATGAGAGAGGCAGGGCTTAAGGGTTTAGGTAGAGGGAGAGGGAGAGAGACCATGGATAGAGAGAGGGGAAGAGAGAAAGTGTAGGGCTTAAGGTTGGCAGAGGGGAGAGGGGGAGAGGGTGGTGAGGGAGACTTGAGAGAGAGGGGGGAGACAAACGGTAGGGGTACAAGGGTTTAGGGGTTTGAATTGCTGGCAGAGGTAGAGGAGACTGCAGGAGGGAGAGACTGAGGAGAGAGAAGGGGGGAGGGATAGGAGACAAAGGGAAAAGGCAAGCCAAGGTTAAGGGTGAGGGAGTCAGAGGGTGAATGGGTAGGAGGGAGAGACTTTCAAGAGAGAGAGGGGGGGAAGTGGGAGAGAGAAAGAGGGTAGGGAGTAGAAGGGTTTAGCATTTAAGGGTTAAGGGTAGAGGGGAGAGGGGGTTGGAGGGAGAGACTTAAGAGACAGGGGGGAGGTGGGAGAGAGATAAAGGGTAGGGGGTGTACAAGGGTTGAGCATTTAATGGTTAAGGGTAAAGGGGAGAGAGGGAGAGGGGGTATGAGGGGGAGACTTGAGAGAGAGAGAGAGGGGGGGAGTGGGAGAGTGATAAAGGGTAGGGTTTAAGGGTTTAGGGTAGAGGGGAGAGAGGGAGAGACTTGATAGAGAGAGATAAATGGTAGGGGGTGTACAAGGGTTTAGGGTTTAAGGGTTAAGGGTAGAGGGGAGATAGGGAGAGGGGGTGGGATGGAGAGACTTGAGAGAGAGAGAGAGGAGGAGGAGTGG
>VDFB02271358.1:944486580-944555874 GCA_007258455.2 Sequoia sempervirens
CCATGGTCTAATGAGGGGTGAAACCAAGGTAGAAAATTATTTCATTAACAAATAGAGCTATATATTTAACTGTCAACCTCACCCATCAAACTAGGCTAAAGCCACTACAACGCATCTACCCAAAGCAAAAACTAAACCCAACAAATCTTCTTGTTAGGGTATGTAAAAGATGAGGGTTGAGGAAAATTACGTAGGCCTCATGCCACTCAAATGTAGCCACTTACATTTTTCACATGACACGTCCAAACCATAAACCTTCACCTCCTCTACTTCTTCCTTAGAATCATCATCATTGCTTCGGTTTGAGAATGTGGGAATGGCATGAATTGGAAGAGACACCTTCAAAGACTTTACAATTTCTTCCACATTATGTTGAAGACAAAGTTGGTTACACTTGAAAGAGATTGAGCTGCATCAAACACGTTCCACCTATTGCAAGAATAACCAAGGTTTGGAACAACAATTTCACCATTACTCAGTAAATACAAACATTAGGGGACTTGTACATGCTTTTCCCTAGCTCCCATATCCTCGCCATCCAAAAATGAAGGTTGGGGTCTTGAATCTCCTTGTTTGTAAAGTTCATGAAATCAACCACTACTTACTTGCTAGAGACTCGACACTTTCCTTGCTTCAAAGATTTTTCCTCTACAACCATCTTCCCTCACTTACTACCCCTTATTCTACCACCTTCACACTGCAAGCCAACATAAGACACCATGACACTTGAATCCTTGCACAATCTATGCAAACAATTAACACTTGCCAAAGCCCTCTCAAAGCATCTTGACAAAATTGCCACCTAGATAAACCAACATATAATTGCTTCGCACACTATATTCATTATTATTATGATGTCTTTTGCCACCATTCCTTCCCCTTTAAACAAACGACTCTTAAAAATAAAAATATATATTTGAAAATATAGATATTGTGATATTGCTATCAAGATTCAACTGTGTAGTTTTATGAGTCAAACTCATTGACCCATGTTTCATGAGTAGTGATTCACAAGAACCCATCTCTCATGATAATGAATGGTGCACTTATGAATGGTTCATAAGGCACAACACTTGTTGAAGGTTTTGTAGATGGGGTTGCAAGCTAAGTGGGCTTAACCTTGGGGAAAACTCTGTGGTTAAGCGCACTTGAGCTGGAGTAGTACTAGGATGGGTGACCTCCTGGGAAGGTCCAATGCTTCACCTTTGTGAGCATCACCTAGATGCAATGAGTGCTAAGTGGACCATTTATTATCATAAGAGGCGGGTTCTTATGAATCACTACTCATGAAACAAGGGTCAATGAGTTTGACTCGTAAAACTACACGGCTGAATTCTAATAGCAATATCACAATTTAACACGCTGTGGAAAATACCTCCTACTTATCAATATAGATATTTATACCTATCAATTATTTAATTTCATTCTAAAATTAGATTAGACTTGGACCCACTTTTATATAAATTATACCTATTAATTATTTAATAACATCTTTCATATACTACAACTAATTCATAGACTATACCTATCAATTATTTAATAATACCTTCATATGCTACAACTAATTTAAATTATACGATCAGAAATAAGCTATAATGGTATATACGAATTAGATCTCTTAAATGTGACCTCACCAGCTCTCAGCAATACAATAACTAACGTTCTCTCTCCAATTAGTATATACCAGCGTCATTCTCGAAATTGGTTAGCTGCTCACATGAGCAATCAAAGAACTCTCACGCCATCTCGTATGCACAAAGCTGAATAAAAACAATATTCAGGCATGTGGACAAACCACCGAATCAGAAATAAGTGGGTCTCTACCAAGATATTTTTTAGTGATCACTGATAAAATGGGAAAGACCCATAATCAGTGTAAATCTTTAGGATAAAAGAATACTCATTAATTTTGGACACGAAAAGTGGGTCCAAGTCGAACCTAATTTTAGAATGAAACTAAAATACAGGCCTAGGGAATCGTATTTATGTGTCCTCCCTTTACACATTTCGAAGTCCCGATAATATTGTTTATTTCTCCTTTGCTTTTGGGATCAGTCTCCTTTTATGTGTATATATAGCTATCTGTCCTGATAATTTTTGCGGGGCATCTTGATCTTGAGCACTTGTGTGAGGTTGTTGAAGGAAAACATGGGACAGGGAAGAGTAGATATGGAGGTGAGGCTCGATGGGGTGGCTCTTATTACTATTACCAATCCGCCTGTAAATTCTCTCGCAATACCAGGTACTCTTCTGCTTCACTCTGTTTACTTTTAATTTTAATAAATTTTCTACAATGAGGGTATATATGATCAGAGGCCTGCGAATTTCCTATTCAAGCTGTTGTTTTTTTGGGCATTTGATCAATGGCGTGGATAACTTCCGTGCATGTGTTTTTTTGGATTTGTTCTTCTCGATTTTATCCATGGTGTAAAATTTATGAAGAGTGGTTATGGTTTATTGGGTGTTTGCTTGATTGCAATTTGTCCATGTTTCGGGTCTATTCATGCTCTCTATAGGATAGGCACGCAGATATGCCGAATTTGATTTTTGTCTAGGTTTTTTTTATTTCAAGTGTAAGAGACAGAGTGAACTGTATTTATAGATAATAAAAGAAGGAATTTTTCTTGCACTCTGGTGGAATGTTTTAGTGAAATCGTGCAGTTGGAGAAGAGAGACAGGGAAAAGGCAGAAAACACCTTACACAATTTAATTGCTCCTGCTAGGTTGTTGTCGAGGAAGGCATCTAGATCTTATAATCGTTCTTAGGATTAATTGGAATATTTAATTAGGTTAAATTGATGTTTATTTCATTTAGGGCTCCAGCTGAATTTTTGGTGAGGGAATGAACGATTATAGTTTTATACAGAGCCTAGACGCCCATCGGTGGCTTATGATATTGGTGATGCTTTTGTAATCTACGTGTCCATCCGTGGCCTATGATCTTGGTTCATAGTTGAAAGTGTAGTCGCTCAAGAACTCTCAATTAGAAGATTGGAAGAGTATCTGTTACATGGTAACCATAGTAACCCTAAACTAATCAAATTTTACTAACAAAAGAGATCTTTCAGCTTGTTTTCTGGTAGGCGACATGTCCATGAGATTGGATTCTGTGTCCAGTCATAGTAAGCGCCATGATTTACCACTAATCATAGGTCTTAAAGATGGTTAACTTCTGCTTATTTGGTGAAAAGATCAGTCTTTACCATTCAGAAAAACAATTCGTAAATTAGAGAAACCTTTAGGAGGATCAACCCCTCAATACCATTCAATGCTTGTTTTAACTTTTTTTCCTCAACACATCTTGGGTTATGTAAACGTGGTTTGGAGTAAGTTTGCATTGTACTCTACAATGGACCAGGAATCAGGATCAATCATAGTTGCCAGGAAACTCCATTATAGGAGCATGGACTGCAAATCCATCCCCGTACCTACAATTTCTGGTGAAAACATTTATAATACTATAGCTGTCTCCTTATTCATTTACTCATGTACCCTAATTTGATTGGTGTCCCCATCCCTGTACTGGTACCAGTACCCCTGCGGCTCTTAGGAACTATGGGTTTAATTCAATCTCTAATTGTTACATCAAGTACTTCCCAAATATGCTGGAGTTAAGAGTCACACTATTGCATTGTGGGGGTTTGAACGTGAGCCATGTTCTTACAAGTGACTCCTTGGACAGGACATTTCCCCGTTCCCCCCCTTTATATGACAAAGGGGATTTTTTCTGGAGAGTTAGATTATGTCCATCACTAATCCCAATGATGAGCAATGTAAATGACCCAAATGGTGATTCAAAAGTTCCTTCTATACCACTTTATCTGGAAGTTCTCTGTCTATTTAAGACATTTTGATTTGAGGTTTGATGTGATAGAAACAAGCTACCTTTTTGTATTTACTTAACATTAAAGCTTAGAATCAGTTTCCTGTGACAAGTTAGAAATATTTCCACGCAAATAAGGATATTGTTTCTTAGAGTTTAATGTTGGCAACTAAACACTTTTTCATGTGCAACCCGAACTGTGGTACAAGTTTGTGCTTTTTATGCATGTGTTGGGCATCTTATTTGCATTTTATGCTTTGGGTTTGGTGAATGTACTTATTCTAATTTCTAATGAATATTTATTTTTTTCTGTGCAGTCTTGTTAGGATTGAAAGAGAAATACGAGGAAGCTATGCAAAGATCTGATGTGAAAGCGATAGTCATTACTGGTATAAGCAGAAATGATGATTTGGTCTTGGTTAACTATTTTATTCTGAATGGATTTGTAACTACTGATATGTTATTTAGAACTTTGCAAGCGTGTATATGATAACAATGATAACAATAGTGTATTTATGTATGTCGTGTGTTTTTTGTGATGTTTGAGCAGCTGACAGTGGAACATTAATCTTTTCTTACAGGTTCAGGTGGTAAATTCTCTGGGGGTTTCGATATAGGAACACTAGGAAATGTAAAATCTGGAGGTATGAGAAATATGATTTATGTTTAGTTTCATCTGAACAAAGTCTTAAATTCTTGTTTCTCTGAATAAACCTTTCTGATTACACAGGAGCACTGCCCAACGGGGAGGAAATTTCAGTGGGACTTATAACTGGATTATTGGAAGGTAAATGTGACCAAAAATTATTTGCTTATTGCCATCTAGTATTTTTTTAATGACAGGGTAAGCTGATTTAGGCTTAATTTTATTTTTTATATGAAGTTTGTGCATTATTTTTTTTTTCTTAAAGATCAATTGTATATTACTGATATGCAATTAGTTGTATGAATATGTAGGTGCAAGGAAACCTTCAGTTGCTGCAATCCAAGGTCTTGCTCTTGGTGGTGGACTTGAGATTGCAATGGTATGCATTTGTGTCTTCTGATGTTATTATTTATACATATAGGATACTTAATAGAAGGGTTGAATATCTTCCTAGGTTTGTACACCCATGAGGCTGTTTAATTTCCTTTTTGTTTGTATTTGTTGAAAGGCATCACTAAAAGAGAATACCATTGGTGATATTGTTTATCCTTGCAGGCTTGTCATGGGCGCATAGCCACACCACAAGCTCAACTTGGGTTACCTGAACTCCAACTAGGAGTTATCCCTGGTTTTGGTGGTATGTTAACCTGGATTTGGTGAATTGAAAAATTATTATTACTGTAGAAAACTTGTTGATGCGAACTTATATAGGTAATTTGGAATCCTTCATAGATGGTGCTTGTTAGGGCCATGCAGTTCTTCAATGAGATTAGACCTGCAATTGTCACCTTTTGTGCTGATTTCAGTGATTCCCTTTAAACTTAAACGAGACCAATTGAGGATCTCCTTCCTTCTAATGGTATTGATCTCTCTGATGTAGGCACACAACGGCTTCCTCGCCTTGTTGGCCTCTCAAAAGCACTCGAGATGATACTTGTAAGATTTTTGTATCTTGCCCTCTTTTCATATCAAATGGTTTCTCTTTGTAATATTTTGGTGGTTTCTTCTTTTGACCATTTCTTTCCTCAAGTGATTTCTACTTCCAATTTGTCAATGCAGTTATCTAAACCAATCAAATCTGAAGAGGCAAGTGAGTTAGGGCTTGTTGATGCTATAGTACCACCTGCCGAACTGGTGAATACAGCTTGTTGCTGGGCATTAGACATTGCAGAGTTTAGAAGGCCTTGGGTACACAGCCTTTACCGGACTGACAAGTTAGAGCCTCTGGGAGAGGCACGTGAAATCTTAAAATTTACTCGAAGCCAAGCACAAAAGAGGGCTGCCAATCTCAAACACCCACTTGTTTGCCTTGATGTTATTGAAGAGGGTATCACATGTGGACCAATGGCTGGTTTGCGTAAGGTAGGAATGAGGGGTTTCATGTATATGTTTTATTGTTCAGTTCTCATAGTCACCGGCCTCTTGATTCTTTTTCTGGAACTATGATCAGCAAGTACTGATTTTTGGCTGGACAATCATCAGTGGTTGTTAGGAAAGAATATAAATCCCAATGACCTATTGAAAATATTTCTCACAGATCTCTGTTGTTTTTATTTTGGTGTGCTGGGCAGGAAGCAAGTGCTTTTCGAGAGCTTATCAAGTCTGACACTGCCCAGGCATTGATTCACATCTTCTTTGCACAACGGTCAACCTCAAAGGTGATAAACACCCTCACATTCAAAGAACAATTAATGAGCTTCATGGAGTTGGAATGTTAAGTTTTCCACTCACTTTTGGAACTTCGAATTGGGAGCTGGTTTTGCAGGTTCCTGGAGTCACAGATATAGGCTTAATGCCAAGGAAAATAAGAAAAGTAGCTGTTGTTGGTGGGGGTTTAATGGGCTCTGGTATAGCTACAGCGCTAATTCTTAGTGGCTATCCTGTGATACTTAAAGAAGTAAATGAACAGTTCCTTCAGGCCGGTCTTGACCGAATCAAAGGTCTGAATGCGATGTGATATTTTTGCTTATTGTTCTTGCATTTTCTCTTGTTTATCATCCTTTTCACTGTTTTTAAAGGGTATGCAAAGAGTATTATGACTACTGTTTATCCAGCTTCTTTTTTGATAATCAGGATCTGTATGATAAAATTAGTTGTGGCAAATTCAGTTACTTTCTACTAGGGGTATTATACTTGTTTGAGTAACCCATCTAGTATGCATTCAACTTGCTTCTCACTTTAGTCTGAATGCTTGCAGCAAACTTACAGAGTCGTGTAAAGAAAGGTAAAATGAGCCAAGAGAAGTTTCAGAAGACATTTTCATTAGTACAAGGAGTCCTTGGCTATGAAAGTTTTAGAGATGTGGATATGGTAATCGAAGTGAGTATACTATTCCATTTTGTTTTTTCCAGCTATTACTGAGCAATATCATCTTCATACTATTCAAGTTCTAAGTTAACAATTTGTTTTTGGATTTGGGTATGGGTATGCGAATCCGGTACGGGATTCAGTCAAAAAAAAATTTGGGGTTGGGTACGGCTTGGGTACGGCAATACAAAAAACATATAAAAATCAGAAATATATACTTATTTGCAGCAGTAATTAAGCTCAGAATACACCACCATATTAATAGTCTAATAACATAGCAAAAATACATCACCACTTTCATAGTCACTAAGTCAAGTATTAAAATATTACTATATTAGTGATTACTCGAATGTCATGATATAAAATTATAAATTAAAGTTCAAACATAAAATATCAAGTGTTTACAATCAGCTATTATTGATCATTGATCAATCTGAATCATATGGGTCATCAAACAAATGTAGCATCTGGTCTGATAGTATTTCTGTGTGTGGGCAATTAGATCTGGGTTCCGTTTACTGTGTGTGCTATTGTATTTTGAATGTTCACTCTACAGTCCTGTGCTTAGTTCCATAACTGGTGAACTTATATCGATTAAGTAATAAGGCTAATTTTGTCGTGAGATTCAATTCAGATCTGGGTAGGCATCAGTTTCCATTGTTAGATCTTCAACATATCAGTGCTTGGTATATTTCATTCAAAGACTTGGTGGTCTGTGTAAATTCTGATTGAATATTAGCATTCTGTGTATTTTCTGATTGAACATTATTATTCTGTAGACCTGAGAATAATTGCTGGGCGCAAGTATTTTGTATGTCTGATATTCTGGAATTCTTCTGAGAAGCATTTACCAGTTTACTTAAATTTGAAAGGGGTTATGAACAATTGTTATTTGGACTGTATATGCATAAATTCGTGGAACAGACATAAGTTTATAAGTGCAGATTTGTGATTGGCTTCTTACAATAACACCAAAGATATTATAACCTAGTCAATTCCTCAAGCACGTTGAAATCCTTTAATGCTCATAGTATGTGATGTGTTCATGGTTCAATTCATAGATTATTTGCAAGAATCTATTTGCTCATTATTTTTGGCAAATTATTGAGCAAATAGATTCTTAGAAGTCAACTGTTAGTCAAAAAAATAATTAAAAAATGCAAAAAAACGAATTTTTTCTGTGCCCTAGGCATTTTGATGCCTGGATTCGTCATGGATTCGTCACGGATTCTTCATGGCGTATCCTGTTCGAATCCACAGTGGCGAATCGAATCCAAGGCGAATCCACAGAGCAAATTTCGAATCCTGCCCGAATTTGTATCGTACCGTACCCGAATTGCGAATCTGGTACGAATCGAATCGTATCCAAAGGCTACAGGGGGCGAATCGGTAACTTAGTTCAAGTTTATTACACAAGGCTGCCTCAATTGACAATGCTTCATATCTATGCAGGCTGTAATTGAAAAAGTCTCTCTGAAACAACAAATATTTATTGACCTTGAGAGAAATTGTCCAGCACATTGTGTACTAGCAACAAACACATCTACTATAGACCTCAACCTGATTGGTCAAAATACTAATGCACAGGATCGGGTTGTTGGGGCACACTTTTTCAGGTATTTCTTTTCGTTGTTATATGTTGTGAGATCTTTTGTTATAAGCATCCTCTTTTTGCTTTTTCACATTCAATGTCTTTATGTTTTATGTATTCCTAATTGATATTTAAAAAATATTTGTTTCATATTTGTGTACATTTTCTCCCAGCTTTTGATGGTCAATCTCTTAATGCTTTGTAATGGAAAATTCTATCCATTGGACTTGGTTTTCTTTTATTCCAGTTGAGATGTTGACTGGTTTAAGATAAATTTGTGCTGCAGTCCTGCACATGTAATGCCACTTCTTGAAATAGTGCGGGCAGAAAAGACATCACCTCAAGTTGTAATTGATCTTATGGATGTTGGAAAAAAGATCAAAAAAACTCCTATAGTGGTTGGAAACTGCACTGGGTTTGCTGTCAACCGGATGTTTTTCCCATACACCCAATCGGCTTTATTGTTGACCGATCTTGGCTTAGACGTATATCAAATTGATAGAGCCATTTCTAAGTTTGGAATGCCTATGGGTCCATTTAGGTACTGGTGAAAATTGGATAACTATTTTAGTGCAACTTTCAAGCATCTGTCCAGGTGACTATGTATTCTAATTCATTTATAATTCTCTGCAGATTGGTTGATCTTGTTGGTTTTGAGGTTGCAGCAGCAACAGGGATGCAGTATCTAGAGCACTTTCCAGAGCGCGTCTACAAGTCACTCTTGATACCATTCATGATGGAAGACAAAAGAGCTGGTAAAAACCTTATAAGATATCTAACACACGTAATATGCACAAGCATATGGCATATCCCTTGGAATGCAAAAGCTCTGTTAATCAAAGGCAAATTTACATATTAAAATAAAAAAATTCTTCAAGATTAATGCCACATGACAATCATGAGAATTAAATTTCCTCTAACTCCAGAATCAATAATCCTGTCATTACGAAGTCTTAATGGTTGCTTAACAAAGTTTTAGAAGAGCCTATAACAGGAAATCTTGGTAAATTGAGGTTTCCATAAAGGTGTCGCTGTATGTCGAGAAAATTCCGAACTTAGCTTATGACAAATTTGAATCACGATATCTAAAAAATGTGTGATTTATTAATGTCATTTGTTTTTTCAGGAGAGAGGACACGTAAAGGCTTCTATTTGTATGATGATCGACGTAAAGCCCGACCAGACCCTGAAATCAAAAAGTATATTGAGAAGTCAAGGAAAATGGCTGGCTTGATAACTGATGGCAAGGTATTATTATTTCTGCTGTAATGTACTTTTGCAATCATTTCAATTTTGTTTTCATGATCACATCTAGGAGTAAATTAACACTGTATATGTTTTTTTGTGTGTATAGACCCTCTCCTTGACAGATAAGGATATTATTGAAATGATTTTCTTTCCTGTTGTCAACGAAGCTTGTCGTGTTCTAGATGAGGGAATAGCAGTTCAAGCCTCAGATCTTGATATTGCATCCGTCATGGGCATGGGATTCCCACCGTACAGGTATGTCAAAGCCCTCTGTATTCCCCCATCTTCTTTTGCATTATATTGTCGACATTAGGGTATTTTCCTCACATGGGTTGTAGAAGTAGGTGACTCTGAATATAATTCAGAGTTGTGGAATTCCTCAAATGGCATTTTTAGTGATTTTATTATGTTTTAGAAAAAAGAGTTCTAGATTTTTTCATTGTTCCAAGTACTAAAATAGTGTTTGCTTCAGGGGTGGTCTTATTTTCTGGGCAGATTCTATCGGATCAGATTATATTTATAAAAAACTAAAGATCTGGTCCAAGTCATATGGTGATTTTTTTAAACCTTGTGCCTACTTGGAAGAAAGAGCTGGAAACACTGCCAAGCTGGTGAGAAGAATATCTTCTTTTTTTTTTCGTCCTTAACATGTGCCTGGTTTATAAAATTCCTTTACTAGATTTTCTCATTGGCCTAAACTGAATGCAGAGTTCCCCGGGGAAAAGTATGAAGTCGCGATTATAAGAATGGACAATAAAATGAAGATCTTATCAAGATTGTTTGATGAAGATCCTATATAAGAGCAATATCTAGTTTTAAGCAGCTTTACATGTCTTCATACCACATTTATTATCAAGCAATGGTACGTGGCTTACGGAATTTTCTTGGGTTACTTGTTATAGGGGATGGATAAGCATTTTGCAAGAGAGCTTTTGCAATCATTATGATTATCATACAAATTTGCTGTATGATATAAGCATGAACAGCAGTGAATAATTCTGGAAATATTTGTTTTTATTGCATTCCAATTTATTTTTACTGAATAATGTACGAGTGATCTGAAGATACTTGTAAGAACGAAAGGCTTATAAGATGAGAGGTTGCAAATCTTGCTTTTAGAAAATTCTATTTGTTTTATGACACCTAGCTTGTATTTTCGTCAAGACTAACCTATATTGCAAAATGGATTGTTATAACTACTCAAATGTTGCTGCTGCATGTGAGCCTCTTTGCATTGACTAATTCCAAAATTGACACGGACACACCTATTGGAGCTCTGCTGTTTCTGTTACATACCGTATTGACAGTAAACACCCTTGCCTAAAATTGCCATTTAAATTTGTACTATGTGCAGTGGACTCTAGAGAGCATATCATAAGATGGCAAGATTTTTAACGTGGTGAAACGGATCACCTGTATTTCCTTCCAGCCTACTGGATTCTGTTGTGGCAAGTGGAAAAGTAGAGTTGATTAGTTAACCTAGTCACATGATTCATCAAGATCTTGATCCACTTGGGCCTGTATTCAAATTTCCGAAGACTACTGAGTTTATGGAAGTTGTGGCTATAGTGACAGCAAAAGTAATACCAACCTTTCTAATCACAGAAAGTAAATCTATATTATTAGCAAAAATTGTTTTACATAAATTATAAAGAACTGTATCTGATTTCTGCAGTGTACAGCAGACTACTGTGTTTATGGAAGTTGTGGCTATAGTGACAGCAAAAGTAATACCAACCTTTCTAATCACATAAGGTAAATCTATATTATTACCAAAAATTGTTTTACATAAATTATAAAGTACTGTGTCTGATTTCTGCAGTGTACAGACGGTTTTATCACTTTTGAAAGATAGACGTCAGTATCAATTCTACCCCAGCCTTTGCTGGGACGTAGCTATTGAACATTTTTCCAATCTGAGGTTGTTGGATACCTGACAGTCGTGATCATCTATTGCAAGTCTTTGCTGGGTAACCTGATGTATGGGCCTGCTAATTGATTCATTTTTAGGAAGATTAGAAAGGTGTTCTTTGATTTTGTTGCAGGTATCTGCTCCATACCACAAAGCCCAACTACACTCCTGCTTGCACGCTTATTGGGCAAAGACTAGGATAAGGAAATTTGGAATGAAACGAAATTATTATCCATGTTCTAAAAAAACAAGTTTATGGGTCTTGAAAAACAGCAAGGATTGATAGTCAAGAGTAGAGACAAAAGCACTCCACATAGGGGAATTATAATTAGATGAAAAATTAATGATATTCATGAGTAATAAAAAAAAAAGCGTATTTGGACTTTAGAAACATCCAAGAGTGATAGACAAGAGTAAAGAGAAAAACACCTTAATATAAAAGTTTACCTTGGGCTAATATGCCTATGGCTTGTGCTCTCGTATGAGGTAGCTAAGATACTTCTGGGTTTGATATAAAAACCTTCTCATACGCCAAAAAAGAGTTCACCTTGGACTAAGAGGAAAGTGAAAAGGACGATTCTATGTGGGCATCCTTACAAGCAATTGATCAAGCATCATAGAAGAAGAGCCAAGCAATTGGAGACACCAACATAAAACCTAAGGTAAGAAAATTTGGTAAAAGTCTAGAAAACACCATCATCACTCATTTGGATTGTTGCTAGAAATAGAAAAGCTGCCACCATCAATTTTCGCGAAAGGTCTATTACAAGATTCAGTGAACTTTTAATAAAAGGAAGATTGGATTATCTTGGAGGGTTGTGGGGATTACAACTAGAAACTTAGTTGGGATCTAAGTTGGACCACGGTTAGAAAAGGAAGATTAGATTGTCTTGGAGGGTTGTGGGGATTACAACTAGAAACTTACTTGGGATCTAAGGTGGACGCATGAGTAGTTCACGTGATATGAATCTTCCTTTGGTGTTCATGATGCCACTTAGAAGACCTAGAAGATCTATGATATTGGGTAGATTTAGAAGCATGACTTTTGATATGAAATTGAGAGGTTTGGGAAACCCCTGTCTTAGCATGTTCAAGGAAGCATTACGAGGCAACTCGTTCTCACTATAGCAAAAATCTATAATGTTCATAAGAAATGTTGAATTGATTTGATTTGTGGTTGTAATTAGAGGACAACCTTGTACTTTAATTAGTGAAATAGGGTTTTGTTAATGGATAGTAGGGGGAATTAGGAAGTTAGAGTAGTAGGAAACAACTTCCAACACTAAACCATAAGATGAGAATATGCAAAATTTTAAATTTGATTTAAGTTACATAAAGAATGTAGAAATATATTTGAAAACAATAGTAAGTAATAAAACTTTACACAATGATTTAAGCGAGGAAAATTCTTTCGGGAGAAAAATCCCTCCCCAAAGCAATTTAATATATTATTGAATAATATTTGAGCTTCTAATATATTTATTGAGCAAGCTTTAACATGGTTTTCACGTACATACAAGAAGTGGTGGTATTGGTAGCATACTGGCAGCACATGTACTTATAAACTTTAAACATACAAACTACTTTCCCAAAAGCTTAATGTATAGACAAATACAATACAAGATATCACAAATGGTATTGTAAATCGAGTGTTAATAAATTTTGAGCCAAAACTAAGTGCAAAAAATGACCATATAGATTAAAAAATAATTCATAAAATTGGCAACACATTCTCACACCTCTCACACATGTGGAACCTTCAAGAATAGTCAATCTCACCTTGTAAGGAAATCTTGCCAAAACTTGTCATATGTGTTGGTTATCACATCCGAAGTAACCTCTCTTATTTTTGGTGCTTATAATTGTCATATAATCTACCATTGTTTTTTTTAAGACATGTCTTCTATGATATACCACTAAATGGACATCTTTCAACAATTAGTAACTCATTTTTCAAGACATAGATATGTGACACAAGCATCAATTCAAAATCTCACTCCATTTTGGTGTAATACAATTATTTAATAATATACATTATAAACAATACCATATAATAATGAACAAGAGTTAAATAATAAATAAATAAACTTAGGAGATTTACAAGGTTGAGGCACCTAATTTCTCAATATTTGGTGGAGTACAATTATTTAATAATATGCATTATTAATTGTAATGTTGTAAAATTGTACTCCTTGTAATTTCACATACATTCTTGCATCCACTTTAGTGTCCACTCCCTTGGCATTTGTATAGGCTCATTTTAGCCCCTGCATCAACCTTTTTCCCTCTCAGGGTGTTCAAAGGCTTGCCTTTTAGCAACTACCCTTGCGTGTCTGCTTTGCGTTGAATCTTGTACTTTTTTCATTCGTGTCATTTTGTAGCATGATGTGTTCAAGCACTAGTGCGCCACGCTAGCATCCTGCAACGTTTCAATGTTCAAATGACTGCCTCTGAGCATGTTTGCTACTTGTCACCTCTTTTTGTTGGTGGTAACGGCTCAAGACACCTTGTAACCACCTGGGAAACTTCTTTTTGCTTCTCTTCTCTCTTTAAAAGTCATCTTTTCAACTCATCTGGTCTTCTAGCTTCTTTCTAGCCTTGACTCTGGAATTTCTCTCTTATCTTGCTTGCACAGCTCCATACAACTTGTTACAACAACTTCAAGCACTCTCACGTTCTAACAACACTCTTGGAAGCTATCTTGGCTCTCGTAGCCCTCTTTTTTGTCTCTGCTCTCCCTCTTTGGCTTGCTTAAGCCTTGCAGCTCTATCTCCCTTGCCTTATGCTTGCTAGCATCTTGAGATTTCACACATCCCCTAACTATTGCATCTACATTTTGTGATACAGGTTCTCCTCCTCAAGTGGGGATTGCTTTTATCACTCTTTTGTCCATTTCTCTCTATCTATTTAGCTATCTGTGGTGGTGGGAACACCAAAACGGGGGTTTGACTAAGGCAAACCCTTATATAGCCCCAACACTTTTTCTAGATCTTATGCATGCAAATATTGAAGTTATCTACCAACTGGAGGCTTCATTACTTGGGTGGTTGTAAGCACTTTCTTTCTTCTCCGTATCTTTATCATTTCTTCACTTTATTCTAGTTCTGTTATATTTCGTTGCTTTCTCACGTTCCAATAATTCTTAGCAATTAGAGTAGAAGTAGTCACTAAGCTATTTTCTATGATAAACTTGCTTTTTGGTCCATATGAGACGCTAGCGCACCTCTAGGACACTAGCGTGCCACATTGTCCTTATTTTGCACTGTCATCCTTTGGCTGAGAGCTTGTCAGTCTGTCCAGAAAATCTTCATGACCTGTTCTTTCTGATTCTAGAACTCTCGCATTTGTTCCTTGAGGTAATTTAGGGCAATTTGGTCTATGAGGCTCTTTGAATGAAAAGAACTTGTAAGCTGCAATTCCCCCTTCTCTACATTTTGGTGAACCCGACGTGAACCACAATATTTTTCAAAAAACTAGGAATTTATTTACCCCAACTTGGTGGGGTCATAACTTTTGACTCGGTGCTCAGAATTCAAAACTATTTACACCGTTGGAAAGGCCTCCAAGAATACTAATTTAGTCCCTAAAATACTATGCGTTTGACTATCAAATTGTAAGGACCGACGTAAGTTTCTACCCCAAATTTTGCTTTGAAGACCTCCGAAAATGCAAATTACTAGAACATAGAAAATACTGAAAAAATCAAAAAATATGGATTTTCGGTTTTTCTCTATTCTATCATTAGTCGACTTGTTTATTCATTGTTTATTATATTTAGTTTACTATTTTCCAAATGAATTTAATATCCTCTTTTATGAGTTTAGTACTTAATTTTATTCAAAGTGTTAATGATGTTCCATTTCATGCATGTGATGGTGACTTGGCTTTGCCTATGTCACTTGATACCTTTGATCCTTCTCACGAAATTCCTTTTGATTCAGAGGATATTTTGTTGCAAGAAGATGAAATCGTTGATACTTTTCTTAAAATTACTCTACCTTTTCTCTCTTCCAATGCACTCTCTTCTAGAGATGATCCATTAGCGAATGATGAACCCCCTTCCACATCCGATCCTTCTCGAATCAATGTTGAGAATATTTCTTCAAATAATCATTCCACTAGTTGTGATGATTCTGTAAATGTAATATGTCTATGTTGCCCTCAAAGGCCTAAGAGACCAGTCACTTATCTGACTCTAGCTAGTCCTTCTCCTAAAAGGATTTGTTCTCTTGATAGTGTTCTATTTGATAGTGACTCTCATGATCTTTCTAAGACTCCCTCTTATAGAGCGGCAACCCATACTTATAAGAATAGAATGAATAAACAACCAAACCTTCTTCAAGCTCCTAAACCTATGACTAAAGTGACTAAAGCACTCGGTGATTACAATCTTGTCGAGCAACTCCAAGTTACTCTGGCTAAGATCTCACTGTGGGACTTGCTTTAGTCTGCTCCAGTTTATCAAAGCATGCTTCAGGAAGCCTTGCAGAAGATTCTCTTGTCTGCCTCTGCTAGGCCGACAGATGCTAATGCATTGATAGCTCATATTTGTGTGGATTTGTCGAATATCACATTCTATTCGCAAGAACTTCCGCCACCAAATGTGTAGAAACAAGTAGACCCTCTAATGTGTTGGTTCTTTTTTACACTGTAACCAGGTTGGTTTTCTAATCTACCTATGGAATTGCCAATTCCAATCAAGGGCAGCTTGAAGGACCTGGACCAATTGACGAGGACTTTAAAAAAGCCTCCTACACTTCGGGCTCTGCAAGACCTGAGAGGGTAATCCCTTAATGTGTTTACAACCTCTGCACCATTATTATAAACAACATTAACAATAGCGGATAATCTCACTTAATAGCTCAACATGGTAGGATAATATCGAATAGAATCGGTTGTTCATCGATAATATCAACTACCTGGAGCATGAAATAACTTCAACACAATACACAGTATAAGATAGTCATTGATTTGCAATTTGTAGCAAGCTCTAGGCAAAGACAAACAAATACTGAATCATATGGGTAATTACAACTTAGGCCAGTGCCATATATCCATTGGGCAGGAGTCAAATTCATAAGGATCTAAGGGTATATGACAAGTTTAACACAACATATGAAATCCTTGACGACATTACCTTGTAATCTCCTCAATATGTATTCTAACTCGATACTACTTACCAAATCCTTATACATAACATATCTTCCTATAATCCCATTCAAACATTTTAATTAATTATTTGAATTAATGCTACAATGGAATCATACACACCACAACAGTGAGATGAATGAAACAACCCTTAGTTATTTTATTCAAAGCTTGGATATGCATGTACAATGGAGAGACATGAGCTTGAATTTATCATTTTAGTTCAAATGCTAGTATTGTTATAATACAACATTAAATCCCCATGAACTCAAAACCTGTTACAGAATGACTCAAAACCTAAATTGCATTCCCCTCCAAAACCCTCAGACTTTACAAGTTGCTCTGCAACTTCACCTAGACTCGACAAAAAGTTATCTAACTTGCTACTCATACTTCTGGCCTTGAAATATTTCTTATAGAAAATGAAGGAGAAAACAAGCATCGGGCCAAAAGGTACACATGTCACCAGTCAATTGGCACACCTGGAAAAGTAGATGCAACAATAAAAGACCACCAGAAACCCGCACCAAAACTGCCATTAAAGCAAAAATGGAAACCGTTGCAACTGCAACATCTGATTTATTGATTAAATCGTGCCAGTAAGCGCCTCATCCGCCATTAAAGCTCACCCGTGCACTGCACGAATGACGCCAACCATACTTTGACGCAGACTTAAAATATAGTCGTCGATACTTCATTTAAATCAAATCATCGGACGGTTGTCAACAAAACAAGCTGACACAGTCGCGAACGTGGCAAATAAGGGGCCCACCATACCATACGCTGTCAAGGAAGTCCACATGGCGGTCGCTCGCGATATCGCGATCAGTAAAGATCCTACAACTTCGGATCACGCGATGGCGGGAAACTATAGATTCTGAGCATCAACGATTTCGTCCCTTCAACACAGTCACCAGCCTTATCATTATCCCTCGAGCATCCTTCCCATCAAGATTATAAAAAATCCGTCGATTTAAAACACGTGCACCATAAAAACACTTTAGTAACCCGCCTTTTAATGTATTAAGGCCAGGCAGTACTTCCTTTATTATTTCGGCTTCATCAGATGAGACACGTGGCAGTCGCTTGCGATATCATGATCGGTAAAAACCCTGCAACTTTCGAACATGCGATGGTGGGCGACTGTTGATCTTGACAATATTTGATTGACGGTCACTTAAACTCTATCCCCTTCAGCCTCTCCGAATAGGACACGTGGCGCCCACCCGCGATATCGCAATCAACCAAAGCAGTGTGGTGGGGTCATCGCGGGATGGCGGGGAACGACTAGGATGTGGCTAGATTCAACTTCTAATCTCCATCGTAGATCTTCTTTGACCTGTTTTGTTGCCCTAATTTCTCTGTTTGGCGTTTACTCATTTAATGAATTTCCCCCTACCTTGTCAAATATATCACTTTAAATGTTTTGCTTTGGATAAAGAAATGAAACATTTAAAAAATATCACCAGCGCACAAAAATTTCCTCGGGCCCCACCTTGTACATGTTGTGAAATCTCGCCATTTTGTGATAATTAAATAGTGAGCACCTTCTGATTGCGAAATAGCGGGCAAGGGCTATGATCGTGCTGCATTTGATCAATGGTCGCACAAACTTCATCCCCCAGAAAGGACACGTGGTGGTCACCCACGATATCGTGATCAATAAAGCTCCTGCAATTCCCGATCAAGCGATGGCGGGCAACCGTTGATATCTGAAGGCAATTGATCAACGGTGGCGTGAATTTCATCCTTCTGCAAAATAAAGCATTTATTAATAGGACAAGGGGGCATTACTAGGCGGATGGTAAACAATGACATAAGTTGTCTTTAAATGATGAAACTCGGGGCCAACCAAGACTTAGGAAAATAAAACCCTGCGAAGGACATAAAATATTAAGACCCAAGGGACTCAGCCTAGACAGAACGATAGGACATAAGTCATTTTAAAACCCTTCAAAAAGTAACAGCGAAATAGATCTCGACCAAGGCGTAAAGTTAACACAGGGTTTTTCATGAAAATAAGGCTAAAACCCCCAACCCAAGGAAAATTTCAACACCATGAAAGACCAGTGACAGAAGGCAAGGCATGAATGGAACATACGGAGCAATTTTTTTTGAAGTTCCAACATAATGATCATAGTTAACATTAACAATATCTGCATTAGATGTACTCTCGTTGACTCCGGTTCGACGCTCAATGTATGTAGCATTCATCTATTGCCTAAAATTAATATTGATTCATCTTCTCTTAATGTTTCTTTTGTTGTCATTCATGGGTTCAATAATGTTGGTCGATGAGCCCTAGGCACAATAGTCTTGCCTTTGAGGTTGGGATCTATTATTGTACCCACCCTTGTATGTTATGTTAGAAAAATTACCTTATAATCTACTCCTTCGTAGACCACAGAATCATGCTATGGGTGCGGTCTCGTCTACCTTGCATAAATCTATTAAGTTCATTTGTAATAATCAAGTAGTCATAATCAGGGTTGACCCTGAGGCTATGCACTTATGTGAGATGGCAGCTACTAGTTAGGTTTTGGTTATGCCTACTCTTATTCCTTCAGTGTCTTCCAATGTGTCGATGTTTAGTCCAACATTACCTACTACAAAGGACACTCTTGAGATAGATGTCCCTGAAGAAGGTCCTTCTAAAACAAGAAATCTTAAGTCTGCTCCTTCTACCTCTTCTCAAAAAAATGCATGTCTTGGTGACGATTGGGGTTCTTTAGACTTTACAGAACCCTTCACTAGGGAATGTAAAGCTGACCCGGTCCACTTAAGCCTTCCAATAACATCATCCAAACCCACTAGCAAAGATGGTTACTTTTTTGTATCGCGAGGTAATGTGAGCAATAGTTGTAATGTTCTTAATGCTGATCCTCCTTCTAAGGAAGATGATCACACCTTTGTTAAAGAGGCTTATTCTAGTAGTCCTATCAAGAAGGTTGATAGTGATCCTGTAGAAGAGTGTGATCCCCATTGCTGGAACAATGCTCTCTATGAAGATCCTCCTCCATTATCTATTGTCTTTGTGCCTTCCTCTTGTGAGCAGTCAAACTCTTCTTCACAAGAGAAAGGGTCGCTTCTTGCTCCTCATTCTTTATCTAAGCAAAAGGGTATTTTGTTGAGGCTTCTTAAAACCAACTTGATTACTCTTCCTTCTCCTACATGTAAGAAATTTTATAAGCATGATAAAGAAAACCATTCTTTCTGTGCATACCATTGAGTGTCTGGCCATTCCACTAGTGAATGTAAGGCCTTGAAGGATAATATATAACTTCGTGATTCAGGTGCCATCACACATTTATTTGCTGATGCATTTGCCTCTTCTTTAAATGACAAGTGATATCAAGGTCTACCTCTATCTTGTATGTTCTAAGTATCTTGCATGGTTCTCTTCCCCTGTGCACTAGGGGGCGGTGATAACTTGTTCTAGAGATGTGCGTCCTTCTTAAGGACCTGGAGATGTGCGTCCTTCTTAAGGACCCCCTCTCTTCTCTCTATCTTTTAATTGGAGCGTCCCCTTGAGTGGGACCCTTGTTGTCTTGAAGGGTTCCCAAGGGACCCCCTTTGAAAGTTTTTATCTCAAATGAATTCTATGGCATCTAGCTTGGGGCAGCCCAACTAGACCTATTTCATATCTTTGCATCTAGCTTGAGGGCAACCTAACTAGACCTCGATTTTTAAATAGTGTATCCCTTGAGTGGACCCCTTTTCTTTTGAAGGGTTCTCGAGGGACCTCTTTGAAATCTTTCAAATTATGGACTCTCTGCATGACTTTCTGCTTGCTTGCCTACATGGCTTTTTATTTTCTTACATGTTTTATATGTGGATTAGCATGTTGCTTTGCAGGTGCGCCTGTGAAGCCATTTCACAGTCCGATTCTGCAGAGTCCCCTTTCATCAAGCTTCCTTCATGAGAGAGAACTTGGGGGATGTCTCCTTGCAGGTTTGCGAACCTATAAGGTGCTTACTTCACTGGGCTTCCTTCATGAGAGAACTTGGGGGAATGCCTTCTTGTAGGTTTGCGGGCCTGTGAGATGCTTACATCCTACGATATTTTTCCATCGTTGGTCCAAGGGCCTTCGGTGTACTTTGTGTAACTTCATAGTTATGCGGGGCTATGGAGTCCTGTTCAAACCTCCTCAAGAGAGAGTACCTGTGGAGCAATCTTTCTTGGAATTTTTATTCCTTTCTAGCTTCTCCATCTCTCTTTTAAACTCTCTTATCTCTTCTCTTCTCAATTGTGTATACCAGACCGAAGATTTGCATCTTCTTCATCTTGAGTATGTGCTCTTTCTCTCTTAGACATTGGTTGCTTCCCTATATTTTGGGTGCATTCTTCTCTTGAAGCAATCGATCCTTACATTCTTCTCTTTGTTTTATAATTCTTCTATGTTATTTATTTTAATTTGGGGATGACACATAGTACTGAGACAACCTTCTACATCAAAGTCTCTTTCACTTTGCTGACTCAAATCTTTTAGTTTTGTGTGTTCTTGTGTGTTTGTGCTTTTATGTTCTAACCCCGTGATGTAGCAACACTTTATGTTTTAACATTATTGTCTTGTGTAGATTTTTTTGTCTAATGTTTTTGTTTTGTAGGTCTTTAGCTTGGGGGCATGCTTCTTTGGTTCAAAGGGTTATCTGCTTCCTCTAAAGTATCCTTTTGGCATAATGATGTTATTTATGTTTAGTAGATTTCCTTTAGTGTGCATATTAGTGTAGATTCATATGCCTGCTAAAGTGGGGACAAAATGTAATGTCATAAAATTGCACCCCTTGCAATTTCACATATATTCTTGCATCCATTTTAGTGTCCACTACCCTAGCATTTGTGTAGGCTCATTTTAGCCCCTGCATCAACCTTTTTCCCTCTTAGGATGCTCAAAGGATCACTTTTCAACAACTACCCTTGTGTGTCCGCTTTATGTTGAATCTTGTACTTTTCTCGTTCGTGTTGTTTTGTAGCATGATGTGTTCAAACACAAGCGTGTCACATAGATGTCTGTGTCGTGCTAGCATCCTATGAGATTTCAAAATTCAAATGATTTCCTCCGAGCATGTTTGCCACGTGTAACTTCCTTTTGTCGGTGGTAACGACTCGGGATGCCTTGTAACCACCTAGGAAGCTTCTTTTTTCTTTTTTTCTCTCTTTAAAAGTCATCCTTTCAACTCATTTGGTCTTCTAGCTTCTTTCCAGCCTTGGCTCTGGCATTTCTCTCTTCTCTTGCTATCTTGCTTGCATAACTCCATACAACTTGTTACAATAGCTTCAAGCACTCTCACATTCTAACAACGCTCTTTGCAGCTATTTTGGCTCTCACAGCCCTCTCTTTTGTCCTTACTCTCCCTTTTTGGCTTGCTTAAGCCTTGCAACTCTATCTCCCTTTCCTTATGCTTGCTAGCATCTTGGGATTTCACACATCCCCTATCTATTGCATCTATATTTTGTGATACGGGTTCTCCTCCTCGAGCGGGGATTGCTTTTATCACCTTACTTCGTGATATGAGTTCTCCTCCTTGAGCGAGGATAGCTTTTATCACCCCTTTGTCCATTTCTCTCTATCTATTTGGCTGTCTGTGGAGGTGGGAACACCAAAACAGGGGTTTGACTGAGGTAAACCCCTATACAACCCCAACATTTTCTTCAGATCTTACACATGCAGGTATTGAAGATATCAACTAGTTAGAGGCTTCATTACTTGGGTGGTTGTAAGCACTTTCTTTCTTCTCCTTATCTTTATCATTTCTACTTCACTTTATTCTAGTTTTGTTATATTCTATTGCTTTCTCACATTCCAAGAATTCTTAGCAATTAGAGTAGTAGTCACTAAGCTATTTTATGTGATAAACTTGCTTTCTAGTTCGTACAAGACACTAGTGTGCCTTTGGGACGCCAGCGGGTCGCATTGTCGTCCTTATTCCATGCTGCCGTCCTTTGGTTGAGAGCTTGCCAGTCTGTCTAGAAAATCTTCGTGACTTGTTCTTTCTGATTCTAGAACTCTCATTTTTGTTCCTTGAGGTAGTTTAGGGAAGTTCACTCCATGAGACTCTCTAAATGAAGAGAACTCGTGAGCCGCGAATCCCCCTTCTCTACATTAACAATGCTAAATAATTATGAAAAAATGTTAAATAATAAATAAATTAACTTAATAAATTTGCAACATTGAGGCAGATAAAGTATTAATACTCTTTCATTTGTGTAAGAGTCAGGGGAACCATGTCATCATGGAATCAATTGCTAGGGGTCAATAGGCCCATAGACATTGAACAACACTTGAATTTCAATATGCATCAATATGCTTGGTCTTGGTATGAAATGCCAAAAAATAACATTTTGATTGTCGCTACACCTTATTTTAATCCAATGTCATGAAAATATCTTATGCCAAATCATTTTATTATAGGCACAAGTAGTTGTCATTTATTTGGTGTGAATAGGGGACAAAGCAAACACAACTTGTGGCTTACTCATCTAATTAATTGCACCACCAAATAAAATAAAAACATGAGCAATTGGCAGTTTTTTTTGTTAGCAACATTATTTGCTTCAGTTGAATCTATATAACCATGAATATCAAGAGAATGTGTCTCCTATCAAATTACCATAACACAAAAAATATACAAATATTTGAGAACTCTTTTAACTGTACCCTAATGAACTCTACTAAGATTAAACATATATTTGGAAAGAACTCCCACTACTTGGGCAATGTCTAGTCTAATACAAACCATAGTATATATCAAACTTATGATTGCACTTTAGCAAGACACTCTATTTATGTCTTCCATCTCTAATGGGGGATGCAAGACACTATGAAATAGAACTTCATTTTAATTGTATAATGAACACACAATGGTCTACAATCCCATGTGTTAAAATTTTGTAAAACTAAATCGACATTACTCTGACTAAGCTATAAATTTTTGTTCTCTCTACCTCTTCTGATTTCCATCTTAAGAAAGGGTTTAGCTACGCTAAGATCTTTTTTAAATTTAGTTTCAATTTGAGACATTAGTTTTGAAATCAATCATTTTTTTAACTAATAAATAATATATCATCAACATATAATGCAATACATATGAAACAATCACCATCAGATTTATAATACACAATTATCTAATTTAAAACACTTAAATATCAAACTCAATGCATGTGTATCAAACTTTTGGTACCGCATCATTGTACTTTGTTTAAGTATATATATAAGGTTTTCTTCAATTTATAAACCAAATTACTTTTACCTTTCACTATGTAGTTCTTTGGTTGTGGCATATAAATATCTTCCAAATTATCACGAAAGAATGTTGTTTTCACATCTATTCACTTAATCTCAAGATCACAAGCTGTTGCAATTAAAAACATGAATATAATGGACGCCATTTTAGCAATAGGAGAAAATAGATCTCACCATAATCAACACTCTTAACTTGAGAGTAGATTTGCATAACCAACTGCAATTTGTACTTCTTAATACCTCTTTATGAACCAATCTTTTTCTTGAACACCTATTTATAACAAATAGGTTTTCATCCTCTAGCTTGGTACACGTTCCCATGTATCATTATTTTCTAAAGTTGTCATTTCTTCATCCATAGCTATCTTTCATGACTCTGCATCATTCATAGCTAATACTATTTTATAAAATTCAATTCATCCATGTTAGCAGTCAAATCAAACATGTCTTCAATCATTAGAAGAATATCCATACCTTTTTGGTGGTTGTTATTCGAGATTGAGGTTCTTCCTCCCTTTTTGAAGATTTAGAGTTTGTCAAGCTTTTCTCAACTTCTTACCTAACTGGGGATCTCAATTCAACTTTATTAGGTGTACAAAGAAGTTGAATCACATCTTTTTGTTCATTTTGTTCTAGTTGCAATATAATAGAATAAAAATTAGTTTTTCTAAATTTATATTTTTCTATATATTATCTTTTGCACAATAAGATCCCAAAGCTTGCATCCTTTCATATCATAATTGTAATTAATGAAGATGCACTTCACATCCTTGTTCTCCAAGTTTGTATGCTTCTCTTTTGACACATGTGCATATGCCTCACAATAAAAAAAATCTTATATGTTTCAATGAAGGTTTGTGATCTGACTATGTCTTCACATACATTTTATCAATGGGAGTTGATATAAGAGACCCATTAATTAGGTTGCAAGAAATAGCTACAACTTTGACCCAAAACTTTTATTTTAGTTTAGCACCACTAAGCATATTCCTAGCTTCTTCCATCAATGTCCTTTTCATTCTTTATGTAATTCCATTCTGTTGTGGATAATATAAAGCTGTCTTTAACATTTGAATATCACAATCTTTACAAAAATATTAGAACTATTAGAGCTAAATTCATGACCATTATTATTCATTAAACATTTTTTTTTTCAACCTACAACTCAATCATTGTTTTAAATTCTTTATATCAATTGAAAAATTTAGATTTATTATTTAAAAAATAAACTCATGCCCTTATGCTATATATTATGTTTCATTAATCATTAATAAATGAAACATAATATGTGGAGTTTGTTATCAAAAGAACATCAACAAGACCAAACACATACGAATAAATAAGATTGAGAACACCACAAGAGTTGTGAAAACTCAAGAAAAACTAAACATAGATTTGTTTACCGTAGATACAATGCTCACAAAAATCAAAATCAAGATTACAGTCAGTTAACTCTTCAACAAGGTTTTTATTTTCCATCTTTAGACCCTTCTCTCCAATGTGATTTAATCTTTGGTGCCATAACACAATATTTTTTGTAGGCAATTTTGATTCAAAAGAAAGAGAACTTTTAGGTACTTATAAGCCATGACCATTTGCTAAAGATGAAACCAACATTTTTTTCAATAGTCATAGACTTACTTTTCATAGAAACAGTATTGCATTCAATAGGGCATGCATCACACTTATACAATGTGTCAAGTATGAAACCTTTAGCAATTACCATAACATCTTTAACCATCTTACATCTTGCATGAAAAAGACTACTTGTACACACCTGCATCTACTAGTTTTCTCACAAATAATAAATTTTGTGCTAACCTAAAGATATGCAACCGACCATTAATATATTTCTCTATTATGAGGAAATATGATTTTAATATTATCATGGCCAACAATATTTAAATAAGAATTATCACCCAAGTGCACTTTACCTTCATTACATTCTTCATATTTAGAAAATCAATCTCTATTAGAGGTTATGTGAAAATATGCACTCCAATCAATTAACCATGCATCATTATTTGCACAAGTAGCTAAAGCTATAATAAACACATCGATATTTTTTTTCTCAAACTCAGAATTAAAATCATTTTTTAAAATTCTTTTTTGTATTCCTTGCGGAAGTGTCCATACTTATCATGATTCTAGCAAATAATTTTTGACTTTATGAGATATTTGGATCTCCATTTGGACTTTGATTTTGACTTGTCACACTTTTTCTTCTTTCCTTTTTCTTAGGTCTTCCATGAACTTTCAAGACCTTTTTGGCATTGATGGATACCTTCATTTTCATCTCTCTAGAAAACAAAAATTTCACATCTTCAAATTTTAAGACAATTGAAGTACTTCCAATAGTCATAACAAGAGAATCTCATGAATTGGGCAAAGACAAAAAAAGATCTGACATTGCTTCTTTTCATCTATTTTTATGACAACTAATGCAAATTGAGCAATTAATATATTGAATGTTTCTAAACAGTTTGCAAATTTTCCACCAATTTCCATTATCAAGGAATACTTTTTACTCAATTTTTTTTGTTCACTATTGATTTGGCTTGATATATCTCACCCAACTTATTTTGTAGTTGATTTGCAAAGGGCTCTAAATGGACATTGATTAAAAAAATCGATCAAATACAATTTGATTAGCCTCAAACTTCACAATCTATAACATCACACTAAGCAACCAAAGTAATATATATAGGCCTTCAAACTTTCTCATCAACATCATCCCCACATAACTCCATCAATTAGTAGGTCTTGTCTATTCAACATTCACATCTCAAAATTGTTACTAATTTTTATTTTTTTTCTACATTTATTCTCTTTTATGGGCCTAACATCTAAAAAAATTTATGTAACAAAATCACAAAGTATCTTCTACACAAACTCTCACTCAAAACTAGTTTAATTAAAAGAAATCAACAATTTACAACTAAAACCAAAGGTGATCAAGCTCTGATACCACTTGTTAATAATTTAAAGTGACATTTTTTTTCTTACACTAAACCTTGAGGGAAGGATCTGCGAACTTTTTCAAAATTGATTTAATTGTTACAAAAATAATATAAAATAATAAAATTTCACACAATGATTTACATGTGAAAAAACCTATCAAAAGAAAAACCCTACTCTCCAAAGTAGCTCTATTTATTAAACTGAATTTTCAAGGTTGCAATATACTTGTAATGCAAGCACTTGTAGGAGTTTCACCAACATACAAAACTAGGTAATATTGGCACATGAGTTTCACCAACATACAAGGGTAATATTGGTAGCATTTTGATAACACCTATGTATATGTTAAATTTCAACACATAAACTATTCCAAAGCTTCAATATATAAGCAAATACAATACAAAGTATCACAAATGGTATTGTAAATTAAGTGCTAATACCATGGGCCAAAACTAGGTGCAAAAAATGGGCATATAGACCCAAAAATAGAGGCACAAATTCTCACATCCTTTACACATGTGGAAACTCTAGGAATAGTATGTAGCTCATTTTGTAGGAATCTTGTCATACTTTTTCATAGATGTTGGTTATCTCATCTAAAGCAACCTCCCTCATTTTTTACTTTTATAGTTGTCATAGAATTTGTCATAACATTCTTAAAAAATAGAGTTTTCATAATATACCACTAAATGTGCATCTTTTGACAACCAATAACTCATTTTGTAAGCCACTAATAGGTGGCACAAGTGCTAACTCAAAATATCACACCCCATTTTGGTGAAACAAAATTATTTAATAACATTATAAACAATACCAAATAATTATGGGAAAATGTTAAATAACAAATAAATTAATTTGTCAATAGTGGCATAGTGTGATGGTTAATTTGTTGTGTTGTTATTCTTGCCATCATGGTTCAAACCCCATTGTGGTGTAATTGTTGAGAATTTATATTGGGGATGAGGTCCCCCGTTTGTGACCTCACCAATTTATAGCTTTGGGCCAAAAACGTTTATCCCTCTTAATAAAAATAAAATAAAATAAATTAATCTAGGAAATTTACACAATTGAGGCACCTTATTTCCCAACAAGGGTAAACTTAAAGTACCATGCACAAACTCCAAAAGCATGAAAAATATGTGGTAAAGATTATGGATCTTTTTCATAAATGGAATAGGTAATAAAGAATGATAAAGAATATGGTTGAGAATCTAACTTCTTGTGATCACATTGGGGAATATGTTTCCATCTAATTTACCAAGATGCTTTGGAGGGATTGTCATGTGCTTCCAACAATCTTTGTTTGCATTACAATGTGTATACAATGCATGTATTTATACATCTATATACAATGGGAATGATGGCAAGTGTCAAACTCATGGTGCTATTTGCCAGACTTGTTTGAAGCTAATACTTGTGGTAGAGGACTTGCCAGGGGTTATATGCATATAAAAGCATAGCACATGTGATGTTATTCCATGTGTCACATTTGTATGGTGCAATGTGAAATCACAACACAAAGGTAGAACATGTGTAGTAGCACAAAATGTGAAGTATAAAATATATGCAATGCATGATGCTTGAGGAGATGTTGGTAAAGTTGTTGAAGCTTGCATGTAAATGACCCTCAAAATGACACAATTGTGAGATTATGTAACATGGCTATGAGGCATGTGTGATTAAGTTGCATGGTTGCATAAAACTACAAATTTACATCTATGTATGAGACATCTTGGTGTTGTGCAAGAACACAAGGGAATGAAACATGTGATGCAGTGTAGTGTTGTATTGAGTCAATGTGAGAGACTTCTCATAGATTATTCACCATTTCTTGAAGAGCAATGGTCCCTATTGTATTGGTGCTGATCTAAGAAAATTGTGCTTAGGTCATTCACTTTTTCTTGAAGAGAAATACTCTCCATTATGTTAGTTCTTTGGAGTTTCTAGACATACTAACATCATTGTCAATGAATTGACATTTTTGTTGTGGATGCTTATATATTTTAAGAGACACAGGTCCTTGTGCTCTAATAAAATAAGGAGAGTGTAGATGATGTTATTATAAATATAGACATTATCTATTTGGCTAGCTTTTAACCTACCTAGGAGAGTCTTATTCACACTAGTTAAGTCTCGATTTAGTATTTTTTTTTCTTTTTGTCTCACTTCATGTGGTTGAGCCACATGTACTCACCTTTTGGGACACATGTACTCACCTTTTGAGACACCTAGTTCATGCACATTTGACACATGCTCAAACAATTGTTGCTTGAGCTTAGATGTGTTGTATATTTGGATGGGTAGTTAGAATTTCATTCCTACTTTCTCACTTCCTCATCCTTGCCTATATATGCAAAAATCTCATTGTACATTTACATACTCATTTTATATGATAAATATTTCATTGTGCTCATTTTGTTTCATTAGTGGAAGATTCATTTGTGCTTTCAGATCTTGACATTATTCAACATGGTATCAAAACCATATATGCACATTCCTTCTTGCATCAAGGTGACTTTGAACACTTAGCCTTATCATTGAAGTGTCGTAGAGTCAAATAGATGCTGCCATTGCATCCATAAGACTTGAGAAATGAAAAAATTCTTTTGTTTGATGAAAATTTGCAACTTTGATTTTGTACAATTTTTTTTATTACTTATATCTTGCTGTATTGTACATATATGATTTTTTTTGTAAAAAAATCAATATTTTTTAACAGATGACCAAAATCTCCCTATGCCCGTTTCACCATTTTGGTAGTTATTTTTTCAAGATTTTTGGCCTAAAAGCAAACATGTTTGGAAGGTTCACTATAAATTTTTGCAAGGGTTGTGCCCTTTTTTTCTGTGGTCACCATTCAGTTTTATTGCAGAGTTTGCTAATCAAAGAATCCCTATTGCCGCCATTTTGCTATTGTGAGACAACATTTTGTAGGGTTTCAATCAAATCAACTGTGGCAGTGTTGTCTACTTTCGACGCCCTGCATACTCTGTTAAATTCAAGGGCAACAATATTTGTGGGCAGCTATTTGTACTGAATGAGATTCATCTCTACCTTAGTAAATCCTGGTGTTTAAGATTTCAATCAATACATCTACCAAAAGTCCACGCAAATAAAGCTACATGGTGCATTAGCTCGTCTAAGATAGTTGATAATAATCCAAGAGTGTCATTTGCCAAAGCCCCTTTCTGCAGCGGCCCTCATAACAAGTGCAACCTGCACATTGTTTCATGGTGTGTTGAAAAGGCTTTGACCTTTGCATGCCAATACCAATGGCTCTTGATTTGTGGCATCTGTGAGGAAGGAACTAGCTTGTGACCACCTACATCATCCATGCTAGGTGTGGGCATTCCCTATGCCATTTTTGCGATCTGAGTGACCATAATCAGGTGGCAAGGTGTTGCTTTGGCAGGCATCTTAAGCACCTCACTTGTTCGAGGAGGGTGAAATGCAATCAGGGTTTTCTCTTTGCTTATCCCAGCATTAACAACTCTTTCAATAGAAAGTTAGAAAGTTAGGTGCTTTCTGCATTTACGAGTAGTTCCTTTATACTTAAAGTCATCTGTAGATCCAAAAACAGATTCCTTGGTATGTGGATTATAAAAGAACCTTTCTTTTCTTTTTTTCCCTTATTCACCAATGACCCTTGATGACTAGGTCAGCTGAAACATTTGACATCTCCGTTTAATCCTTTCTTCCAAAGGTGATGATGTTCTTTGCAAAATTTGTGCAACATTATGCCCACGTTTTGAGTTGGTTTCCCAATAGAGATGAGAGGGATTTTATTTGTCCACAATATCCTTCTAATTTATGTTCTAGCCTTGTGATTCACGACACTCAAAATTATATATTTTTTTGTAACCACTAATCATCAAATTTAAACTTGTGGTTTACATAAACTATCAACATGCTTGTAAATGAGGGGGTGGTATTTTTTATTATTCTATAACTTGCAAATGGAGAGTTGGATTTTCACGTTCAAATAATCGACAAATGGCTCTTTTCATGACAAATGCAGTGGTTAAATAGTTTTTGGAAAATTGTGTTGTTTTGACCTTTTTTTTTTCTTTTTCTTTTGAAGAGACTTTTTGTAAGTGAGTTTCGATGGGGGCTTTCAACCCAATTATCAAAATTTTGCATTTTTTTTTATATCTATAAAAATTTCATAAGGAATTTGAATTTACATGTAAAAATAAGATTTGGATTGCTAATTTTTCACAATTGAAAAAGTGTAAGTTATAAATAGAAGATTTAGGCATCCAATCTTAACAAAATTTATAATTTTTCTTGCATATATTTTTTAGGGGCCTAAAATCAATAATAATTACATCAGGGGGTGTTCTTGTGTCATGTTTTATGCACTTCCACATTTACCTTGAGCATTTTCTTTCCACACATCTAATTTTTGCAACACGATCTACTTAAGCACAAAGTCAAATCAACCTATTAAGACTTTCACAACCTTTAATTATTATGAGTGGAAACTTGATGTTCAATTTATGCTAAAGAATGGCAGGGGCCCTAGCTCGGTTGGCTAAGTAATTCCGTTGCGGCTCTGCCGGTCACGAGTTCTAGTCTCCCCCATCCCGTGGTACCAGAGGGCGTGTCACGCCAGCGCCGCCGGTCACGTTAAAAAGTTTACCAGGCGCACTGCAGTTTATAGGGGGTCGTGCTACCCGATTCCTGCAGTCTAAATAAATAAATAAATAAATAAATAAATAAATAAATTTATGCTAAAGAATAAAGGGTTGTATAAGGTAACTATAGGTACTGAAAAAATTAATGTTTCTAAATATACAGAAAAATAATTTAACAAATGTGGTCAAGCCTTTGGGTTTTTGTGTCTCAATCTATCTCCTGAACTACTATTTCATGTAAAATCCTTGAAAAAATTTAATACAATTTTTTTGGAAATGTTGATGAACAAAGAAGTCACGAGTTAGAGAATGAGATCATAAGTTCAAGTCCAAGCAATTTTGAAACTTTGGAGGATTACTTCACTAATTTCAAATCATTAAAGTTCTAGCTAAAAAATCACGGGGTAGAGAAAAAAGAGGATCAACTCATCCTTGCTATACTTTCCAAATTAAGTCCTAATTACTTTGTGTTTGGCTCTACTTTCTATTCCACCAAAAGAGCTCTTGGAGCCACATGAAAAATGTCATCTTTAAATGACTTCATTGGAGACTTGATGTAATGATGGAAAAAGTATCCCTAACATGGCCTTGATTTAGTGTTGTAATATGTCTAAACATATTCACATTAAGTCTTGGGCCCTTGTGAAATAAATGAACTAAATCAACTTAATTATACCTTATTTAAGGTGTTGTAAAGTGTTGTAACACACTTTCACACTTTTCTAGGGTTTTATTAAATAATTGGGCTTCTTCATGCTTTAATTGGCCTTATTTTGCATCCACAAGCCCCATTTAATGCATCTTTTCAAGGATAATCTTGACATAAATCAACATCCAATTATAATTCAAATGTTTTTAGGTTGTGCACGGCCCAGATTTAGTGATCTAGGAATCATATGCCACCTTGGGCGTATGGGTCCCACCTAGGGTTTTGGGTCCTGATCTAGATTATACACCTTTGTAAGCATTTTTGAAAATGGTCCCATAATTTATGCCTAATGGGACTCATACACCACCTTGGGCGTATGAGTCTTGTGTGGCCCAAAATCAAAATTAATTCAAATTCTTAGCAGGATTTTATCCTCCTAGATCTGATGTCGGCTTGTAGTGTTGTAATTTCAGGAAATTTAGCATAATTAAGTATAAATACAAGTTTCTTTCACTCATTTTACACCTAGCAAGTTGAATGAACATTCTTATAGAAAATTTGAGTTCACAAGAGCATTCCAGTGTTTACAAGAGCATTCAAGAGTTGATTATCAAGTGATTTGGAGCATTATTCAAGCATCAAGCATCATGTCAAAGTCTTCATGCATCATGTTTGTTTTTGAGCTAACAATTGTGATGCAAGGTTTCATGATTCAGGCAAGCATTCAAGTCAAGATTTATCACATTCAAGCAAGAGTCAAGATCTACATCCATTGGAGCCACTTCATACATGTTTGCAACACTTTATTGTTAGGGTTTGGTGAGTTGTAACATCATATTTTGTTCATTCATCATTCTCCATTCCTATTTCATTTCATTTCAAGGTTTGATTACCAAAATGGGGTTTGACCAAGGCAAACCCCTTTCTACTAAAAAAACAACATTTTTCTCTCTTTAGTGTGTGATTTGCAGGTTTAGGTTGAAGACACATTGAAGAGAAAGTTTGGAGAAAGTTGTCAAAGTTTTCACCTTGCATTGAAGATCATTGGAAGATTTCTACATGTTGCAAATCATGGTTTCATATCTAGAAATCAATTGGAAAGGACAAAGCAAATATTGAAGAGAATATTCAGACTTTGAAGTTCCAAAAAACCCTAACTGGATTGACACTCCAATTCTAGCATATGAGTCCTAGTATAGGTCATTTCCCAAATTTTTGTAGTTTTGAACACCCTTTTGCCAGATTTCAATTTCTGCCCAGAAACCCTCATCTGGGAATAAATCACCAAGACTAGTGTATGAGTCTCAATAGTCTTTAAAATTAGTATTTTCAACATTTCAATCCTTCATCCAGTCTTCTTTATATTTCCAGGTGCACACCTTTCATCTCTCAGCTTTTCATTATGTTTTACATGTTTTTTTAGGTCATTTAGTGAAAAAATGCATCATATTAGGGTTAAGCATTAAATCCTTCATTTCATTAGTCTTTCCAAGCCCTATCTTGGTGGTGAACCCCTCATTAGTTTATAATCAGACCATAGGACAACCCTATTGCAAGATCTCTTTCTCCTTTGTATACTTTAGATTAAGATCTATAGGGTTTCCCTTTAATGAAATGATTGGGAAGTGTGTTTGCTCTGTCCTAAACCATATGAAAGAAAATCTATTTTTCAGCTATTTCACTTAACAAGGGAGCAAGACAAGTTCATATAGATGGGAACCATGAAGTATTATAAACCCCAAGCCCCTATTGCTGGAAATGGGAAACAAAAGACTTCAAACAATAAAGTAGAGAAATAAAAGGTTTCACATCTGGAAATCAATTGGAAAGGACAAAGCAGATTCAAACTTTGAAGTTCCAGAAAACCCTAACTGGATTAATACACCAATTCTGGTGTATGAGTTCCAATATAAGTCATTTCCTAGATTTTTGTAGTTCCAGACACCCTTTTTCCAGATTTCAGTTTTTTCTCATAAACCCTCATTTGGGACTAAATCGCCCAGACTGGTGTATGAGTCCCAATAGGCTTTAAAATCAATATTTTCAGCATTTCAAGCCTTCATCCAATCTTCTTCAGATTTCTTGGTACACACTTTTCATCTCTTGGATTTCCATTCTGTTTTACATGCTTTTTTAGGTCAATTAGTGAAAAATTGTAGCATATTAGGGTTAAGCATTAAATCCTTCATTTCATTAGTCTTTCCAAGCCCTAGCTTGGTGGTGAACCCCTCATTAGTTTACAATCAGACCATAGGACAACCCTATTGCAAGATCTCTTTCTCCTTTGCATACTTCAGATTGAGATCTATAGGGTTTCCTTTTATTGAAATGATTGGGAAGTGTGTTTGCTCTATGTCCTAAACCATATGAAAGAAAATCTATTTTCGGGTATGTGTAGGATCATCATGGAAAAATAGGCCCTTAAGTGGCAAAAAATTCAAAAAAATTAGAGTTAGGCAACTTGATGTAAAAATTTGAATAAGTTATCTATATTATTTCAAAAATATGTAAGAGTAGAATCTGTAGAAAATTGAATTTAGTTTCTAAACTACTAGGTTTATTTAAAAAAAAATCTATATTTGTGAAAATTTGAAATTTCAATGTAGTAGTACTTAAATTCCGTGGAAAAAGAAGAAGGTTTTGTCCTGACCTAAATTCTAACCATAATAAATGATAATATTTTTTATAAAATTTTAGATGTAAGTAGAGAACTCATGTCCCAATGTGATGCATATTTTTTGTAATTTTTTTTCTAAGTAAATAATTAATTATGAATTTTCTATTACAACTTTTAAAAATATAATTTTTTATGTCCACCACCTTAACTTGGTCAAAACTTCATAAAATTTATTTTTTCTTTAATCCTATAGTATGGAGCATAGAATGTGACACATGTTTCAGATTCAAAAATATGATACCGCTTTGAAAGTTATAAATGTTTTTCAATCAAGCATCAATCAAGACTTTAGTTGTAATTCAAATATAAAATGAATAATAATTATTTATTAAATTCAAAGTAAAGAATAATTTATATTGGTGGAAAGCTAAGAACCTCCTTTAAAAACCCTTTTTGTTTCATCAATTTTGGGTAAAAAAAAGTCATCAGCCACATACCTTACACATACCCATCATATTGCCACTTTTTGGCCCATCATGATCCTGCAAATACCCTTTCAGCTATTTCATTTTGGTGAACCTGCATTTAGAACATCATAATTCTAATTTGGAATGCATCACCATCCTAGATCTTGCTTGCATTAACATTGTATTAAGGTTTGCATTAGTTAATTGGCATTCTAAGGTTTCTAATTTTGCATTAGTGAAATTGCATATAGTTTGCATCTTTGTATCTCAAATCATTGAAAATCATATAAAATCTACATTTGCACTTAGGTTACAGATCATACAAACTAAAAAGCACAAAAAATCACTTAATTTTTTTTGAAAATCTTGAAAAAAACCCTCACTGGGACTCATATGCCCCTCTGGGAGATTTAGTCCTAGTGTAGATTCTAAACTGCTATTTCTAGAATTTAAAAAATTGTTTCTGAGCTTCTGTTTGTTTTTTATAACTTTCTGTTTTAGTTTACAGAGTTTATGTTATATTCATTTCATTGTATTTAGCTTAAATTGCATTTGCATTCATCTTGCATTTAGTATCCCTTGCATGAGCATTTCTACTTGGTGTCCTATTGCTAATACTATAGTGAGATGAAGTTTGAGACTCATGTCATCCTGTGATAGCACAATCGTCGTGGATCTTGGGTTGTCTAGCTCTTTCATTTCTAGTATTGACACTAGTACACTAGGTATGGACCATACCCTTAACATTTCCTTACCTTCAAGTAGCGTGACACATGTTGAAACAATGGTTGCTAGTGTTCCACAAGAAAACATAATCCAAATTCTTGAAGACCTAGCAAACCTACAAAATCAAGTAAGAATAGAGAATATTTCAACTACCGCCATCCCTACTATAGATAACATTCATCTCATGATTGAAAGTGAAGATGGACTTGAACTTGTGCTTGACATAGTTCAACTATTTGGAAAATACCTTACCTCAACCACTAGTCATACTTTACCTACGAAAAATGTCACAAGCCAAGGAGGAATTCAAACTCCTCCCACAACAGTTGCCTCTATTCGTACCTATACCAACCCTCAAGTCACAACAACAATGCAACCGACTAGTAATGTGATTCCTTCCTTTGGTATTTCTGCTAGCATCCCTAGTACCTTTGTGGCATCGCATGCAATATCTCCTACCACCTTATGACCTATAAGCATTCCATTCACTTGTTCCTCAAACACATACACCCCTTCACCTTTTTCACCTCCATCTCATAATACAAGCAATGATCCTCTCATAAATCAACTTTTGCAAACCATTTCATCTTTTCAAAAGAAAGTTTCTACCATCAATCAAAATCAAAATGGCCCACCTACATATTATGTCAAAAGCAGTCCCTCATCCTTGGAGATATTGCAAACGTCGATGCCACAAGGTGTAGAGGTTCCTAGATTCGAGAAATATGTGGGGAAAGGGGATCCTTCTAACCATGTTTCCATCCTTGATGATAAACTCTTGGCTAAGCTTTTCCCTAGGTCCTTGAAAGATATTTCCTTGGAATGGTTCTCTTTGTTACCAAACAACTCAATTCATTCATTCAATGAACTTGTTGAGTCATTTATAAACCATTTCCAAGTTCATATTACTCCTAAAATGACCTTGGCTGATTTGATGAGATGCAAGCAAAAAGAAGAAGAAAAGATTACCAACTTCATCTCGCGCTACCAATCCCTTTATTCCCAAATCGATGTCAAGGTTCCTAACTCTCACCTTCAAAATATGTTCATAGAGAATTTACAATGATACAAGATAAACTTACCATGATGAAATTCCCCTCCTTCATGCACTTATGTATTGCTCTCCGTGATTATCAAAATTTAGTTAGTAGTCGAGATACAAAATCCACTTCTAGTCGTACTGAGAAGTCTAAGTCCACAAACCAAAACAATTCTCAACCTTTTAGAAAATAAAATAAAGGCTTCCTCCAATTCAATCCCCCTCAACAAACAACTCAAAATTTCATAAACCAAGTAGCTGTTGTTAAAGTTGTGATTCCCTTTAGCTACGAGGACTCGAAAAGGCAATTCACTCCCTTACTCAATACCCTTCACAACAAAATGACACAAGTCCTAGAATAGAAGATGATCACAATGCCTCCCATTAAAACTCTCGATCCTAATAAACCATTACCCGTAAATGATAAAGAAAATTCTTATTGTCATTATCACCGATAAAACGAACATGATACGAAACATTGTAAGCGTCTTAAACATCTTGTGCAAGACCTCATTGATTTTGGTCGGCTTTCCGTTGGAGGTGTTAATGATCAAGGAAATAAGCCTATTGCCCTTCCCAACCATAACTTGCAAATTTTTACCAACCCTATGCCTAATCATAACATTTCATTTGTCATAGTTAGCGAAACTACAAAGAATGACGTGATGAATGTTGATATGGATGCTGATAACAATGATATTGTTCAACATGATCCTATAGATACTGATCCTATGGATAATATGGTAGAAGTGATAGACGTTATTCCTCGTAAGGGACAAACTAAAAATCCTCTTGATATTGCTTTCTCCCCGCATGATATACTTAAACATGCACCTAATGGTCCTCTTTACATAGTCAGACAAATCTATGACAAGCCAACTAATGGGATATTAATAGATCTTGTCCATGGGGAGAATGTGATCACAGAGGAATTCTTACTTCTGCATGAACTCTATCAAGATATATATGATAAGCCAAAAGAATGGATCAAGATGCATAATGTTTTCACTTGCCCTACTAATGGATCGATCACTCTTCCTTTACAAATAGGATGAAAAATATTAGATGTCTCATTCTCCATCATCTCACAGTTGGACCAATTTCGTGTGAAGCTAGGCTATCCATGGCTTTGCTCCATGAATGCAATCCCTTTAGTTGTACATAAATGCTTAAAGTTTCCCTTTGAAAATGAAGTTTTCACTATCCATCATAGCACGACTTTAACCCTTTTTCCTCCTGTGGAAACTTTTCACTAGATTTCTCTTGGCCCAAGCCTATGGAACCTATCAAACCATGAGAAGACTTCTTTTTCAAATCCTATCAAAAGTTCAAGGAAAAGAAAATAGCAGAATTATCCCTCCAAAACATGCCTCTGCCCACCACCAAGCCTACCATCCTTGGCGAAACCATGATTGAACCTAATGAAATTCTAAATAACCAAGACCAAACTAAGACAAAACCTTCACCTACTTCCTACAAAAGGCCAAGAGATAATGAAAATAATCCTATCATGCCTCCTAGAATAAAACAAGTTTACAAGGTTAAAGAGAAAGTGGTTGCACAATCTTCCATGGTTCATTTCATTCCTCCTCTTAAGGAAGAAAATAAACCTATGATTGATCATCTCGCTCCTACACAAACACAACTTGAAAAATGAACTAAAAGAAATAGAGGTGCTAGAGAGCGTAGGAGTAGACATCATGCCCTTGCTTGTAGATTAAACAAAGAAATAAATAGGGAAAATTAGGATCCAAACTTGACTGAAGCAATGCATGATGAGTCTACCCCTTTATCAAAACAAAAAGATCCTATAACACAACCACAACAAGAGATAAACCATTCTTTAGACATTATCATTCGACCTCCTGTTGTGATTAATTTAAATGATGATGAGGATATTACTAAAATTGATGAGGAGGTGCATAATGAACTGAATACATTGTTTTCCTCTTCCACGAGCTTAAATGACAATTCTCCTAGGAAGAGTGTTGAACTTGATAATGACCCTAGTTCAAAACTTGCTATTGTCCCTTTGGCTAGTTGCCCTCCTTCGACATACAATGAACATGATTGGGATAAAAATGACCTGCTTTAGGTTGACTCACATGTGCCTTAATAGTCTTTTGTATTATTTCTTTTTCATTGTATTTTGTGTGATTGCATGTGTGTGATGTGATCCCCCGTGATGTTCTATTTGTTGAACATCCAAAATATTGAGAGGGGGGGTGAATCAGTATTCCATAAAACCATTTACATAAAATATATCTAACCATTATCACAATCTTAACTGAATCAACAAGGGAGAACATAGAAATAGATCAATGCAACCACACACAAGAACACCAAGATTTTTACATGGAAAACCCAAAAAGGGAAAAACCATAGTGAGGGTTAACTCACAATACATTATATCTACATACAAGATAGTATAGGGCTCATTGCCAAGACTCATTGTCCTTGAAAAAATCTCACTACCTGAATACAATAGATGGCTAACTACCAAGATACAAAGATTGTGGCTCACTAGAAAAATACTTGAGCTAATAGAAAACACCTTTAATGTGCAAGATTCAGTTCCAATGAAGCTCAGAATATGAAGTACTACCTCACATAGTAGTTGCTCAAAAAATATGCTCTGATCCCCAACTGATAAAACATTTAGACTCGGATCCTCTTTCACCTTTTCTCCACACTCGCACTCCCACTCACTTCACACACACTTCCTCTCTTCAAGAAATCTTATATATATACAAGTATGTCTTAGTCATCAATTAGGCTGGCCTAATTAGATGAAGACAAAATAATCAAAACACTCTTGTCGATGCTATATATGATTTAAAACATTTTATCCATGTAGTGCATTATACCAAGTCGGTTGACATCCATAAAGCATAACTAGTCTTCACAGTGAATTGCATATGTTAGGTCAGCCAAGACTAGAAAATAATTAATAGAATCTCCAAACTAACAGACAATTCTCAAAGCAAACACCTTCTAGATCTGATACCACATTAAATTCTCATCATATATCATTAAAGAGACTACCATTACAGCTGCAACATTAAAATATTCTCCTTAAGAAAATGTGGAGTCTCCGACATCGATATGCTAAGCAAGGAACAATAGTAGAATATAGAATTGAACTCTGTCAGAGATAACTTTCTGCTTACAACCCAAAACTTCTCAAGATCTAGGATATAGATGTCTGAATGAGATGTGATAATATGGTTAAGATTTTAGTCATATTTATTCATGCAATGAATTCCTGACTCAAACACAAAAGAACATTACTGACATAGAACAACTTCTAGTAAACCAAGTAATCTTCCCATATAGTTGTCACCATGTTGACATCAATTACAACACAAAAACAACCAACACAAACTATCCATACTTCATGCTCATGTTGCAAGGCTCCATATTTCCAACAATCTCCCCTTTGGCATTGATGGGAACATGCATGTCAAAAATATTTTTCAGTATACTACAAATGAATACTCCCCCTAACAAAATTGTTCTTCTAAAAAAAAAAAAATCTCTGTCAATCTCTATCTCTCTCCCTTTGACATCAATGGAAAAGGATGGGGTCTAGTATATATGTATATATGCATCCAAATATAACCAAAAAGATATGAACACAAAAATTGAATCAACCTGAAGAAGAAGAACCTTTGAGACTCTCCAGGATGACCTTCCATGACACTTTTCCTTCTTCCCATAATCCTTTTATGCTTACAAGAGTCTTATGAAATAGTTCAAGCTTAGTTAAGGACTCTATACCATCTACTAAAGTATTGGGAGTAATATTTTTCTCTAATAATTCACCAATATAGCCAAGAGCACTAGAAATAGTAACATGTCTAAGTTTAATCATGTCTCTCAGTGCCGAAAACTTCTTAATAACTTCTATTCTTTGGTCCTATAGGGAAAATAATTTATCTTGAAGCTGCACAATGTAGGACTACCTTTGATTGTCTCTATCTTTTTCCAATCTATATGTATCTACTTGAGTGGCCATCTAAGTTTCACTACTCCTTACCTCATTTCTTATGCTCAATGTACTACTAAACCAATTTAGGAAGAAATAAAGAAGTTCATGTGCCTCTTCCTCACAAGCTTGTACACTCTTCAACTCCTTCATCACTCGATTGTGGGCATTTGCACATTTTTCCTTAATATATTGGACAAATTTTCTTCAACAAACCTGATTTCAGCATTCACTTCCACTCTAGAGATGTAGACCTTCAAGGAATTAATAAAATTTCTTAGATTCTCCAAAATAGAAATAGATGAATCAAAATTAGCACTGTGAATAACTTTCTTCAATTTTTCCAGAGCTCCTTGAATGTTTGTTCTTTCATGCTCATGTTAAGTTCTCTCAGATTCACTTCCTTCTTCAACTTCCTGTTTAACAACACTCTTTCTTTTCTTTCATGTTCTGGTTACACTACCAGAGGTGCCTTCCACATTAGGATTCTTAGGGATTTCCAAAACAATTTTTGCATAATAATCAATTTCAACCTCTAACACTTCATAATCTAATTTAGTTATCCAAACCAACCTCGATTCAACTACTTCCATGTGACAAAAATTTGTAGACACTAGAAAATTGATACTTTTGGAGCACCCTTCAATAACACTTACTGGAATCCTTGACCTTCTATTCATTCTCATAAGAAAAGTTCCAAATAATGCAACAAGATTTGTCTCTTGTGCATCCAGATTTCCAAGATTTATCATGAAGTTCCTAATTTGATGGGCAATAGGCTATGTATTTGACCATTCTATTCTTCATATTACCAATATTTATTTCAAAAAGTAAAAGAGTAAGCAGAAAACCAAATTACCATACCAAAAAGTATTCTTCTTACTCTTCTTGATTTCCTTTAAATTCTTCAAAAGATGTATCTGAAGTAATTCACATAAATCATAATCCATACCTCTTTTAACCATATCAACAACAATATATACATCAATAGCAAACAAAATGAGGTCATTGCTAGGGATACAAACTTTATGACCAATAACAATTGCCACATACCTAATAGCTAGATCCACAATTGATCTCAGATTAATCTCTTTCCCTTCAAGAGCTACACCGGTTACCTCAATTATATCTTGCTCATTTTCAGTCTTCCGTCTGGGAACTAGTCTAGAGGAACACAAACCAATTACATCTCTGATTGCATCTCTAGTAATCAAATGTGCATAAACAATCCACAAAGATTCATTATGAATTCTACTTAAGACTATTTGAAATTGCTTCATGTCGAACTTGAACAAAGGGACTTTCTGCCACACATCCAACTTCTTCTCAACTAACTCTTTGTAGGCATCATAGTTCTTTTCCAATTCATTCTTCCATAAAACTCTCAACTGGACTAGAGACAATTCCTCTATCTTAATGTAAACAAATGCATGAATATATTCTATGGGAAACACCCTGGGAGGGATGCAAGAGAATGCACCAAAAGACTCTTCCGATAGATTATTCAAAAATTTCCTCAAATTAACTTGCACTCTATCCGCACAATTCATAACCTTTGAATTATCCATAGGAATTAAAATGAAAGATTGTGCAATATAGGAATACCTATGTAAATGCCAATAAGAAATTGATAGTATCCAACTTTCGGAGCACATTTCAAATCCACTTGATTTCTCCTTCAAACCTTGAAACTTTGAATTTCTCTCTAAACTTCCTTTTCACACTTCTCCAAAAATACATATGCCTCTTGAAATGTCTGAATTTATTTCTTTCATTCCAAATGCTTTTGCAATAAATGCTTCAAATTGTAGGTAGATTGCCTCAAAAATTGTGTGCACCTCCATTCTTTCAAAATTTGCAAACTTCATTCTTCACACATGTGACTGAGAAATTCATTAAATATGTTACTATATTAAATGTACTTCTGGCATGATGTGACATAAGTACCGATGAGGGGGTTTATTAATTTTTTTGATAATTGATCCCTCTAAGTTATTGCTAGACTCAAAATTTGACAGGTGTACCTACACCTGAGGTCGACACAAATAAGACTAATGATTCTGATTCAATTTGTTTGAATTCTCCTTCCTTTCTCCAAATCCTTTTCATTTCATTTCTTTCTTCTTCTAGATCAATAATTTGATTATGCTTCTTTTCCAGATAAGTATTTTTCTTCTTTTGTAGTTATTGACAGGCTGTTCCAGATTGCCGCACTTACAGAAAACAACATTCTTCCTTCCATTATTTTTTTTACTCAATCTATTCTCACACAGACTAGATTTATGTCCAACCTTTTGCACTTAAAACATTTTCCAGAGAATGATAAAGTATCATTCATTTTACTTTTGCAATCCTTCGCCTTATGACCCAATTTCTTGCAGAAATGAAAAACACCATTGACAGATAAATACCTTTTAGCAACAGGTTGTTTGATGGGAGTTCTTCCAAAATTGCTTCCTAAATTCTTGATTTGTCCATCTTTGCACTGATTCTTCTTGTCAGTAGATTGCTTTGCATTAGAACTTTGACCTTCCTCACAACCTAAACCACTTTTATCCATTGCTAGTCTCTGAGAGATGATCAACTCATCAAGCATTGTAGAACTTATCTTAAATTTATATTCAAAACTTCTTGCCTTTTCTAGATCAAATCTTAAGATTTATGCTTCTTGCTCAAGCTTAGTGCATTCATCCTTCTTCCTTTGAATTTCAATTTCCTAACATCCTAAAGTTCTTTTCTTTTCATCCAATTGCCGCAATGGACCGAAGACAATTTCATCTGCTTTAACCAATAGATCACATGCCTCAACACATTTTCTTTGCATTTTTTCAACATACTCATTTTATTTTATAAACTTTCCCTTCAGATCTTCTATTTCTTTTGAACATCCAATAGAGATCACTTCCGAAGGAAAAAAATTCTTATACTCAAATTTCGGGACCTTCCTCAAGCTGTTAGGCTCCTTTTGAGGAACCAAGCTCTAATGCCAATTTTTGAGCATCCAAAATATTGAGGGGGAGGGGGTGAATCAGTATTCCATAAAACTGTTTACATAAAATCCATCTAACCATTATCACAATCTTAACTGAATCAGCAAGAGAGAACATAGAAACAAATCAATGCAACCACACACATGAACACCAAGATTTTTATGTGGAAAACCCAAAAAGGGAAAAACCACGGTGAGGGTTAACTCACTATATATTATATCTAGATACAAGATATTATAAGGCTCACTTCCAGGACTCACTATCCTTGAAAAAGGCTCACTGCTTGAATACAAAATATGGCTAACCACCAAGATACAAAGATTGTGGCTCATTGGAAAAAGAATTGAACTGATAGAATACACCTTCAATGTGTAGGATTCAGTTTTAATGAAGCTCTGAATATGAAGTAATGCCTCACACAACAGTCGCTCAACAAATTTTCTTTGATTCCCATCTGATAAAACATTTAGGCTTGGATCCTCTTTCACCTTTCCTCCACACTCACACTCCCACTCACTTCACACACACTTCCTCTCTTTAAGAAATCTTATATATATACAAGTATGTCTTAATCATCAATTAGGTTTTCCTAATTAGATGAAGAAAAATAATCAAAACACTCTTGTAAGGACCATATATGATTTAAAACATTTTATCCATGTAGTGCATTATACCAAGTCAACTGACATCCATAAAGCATAACTAGTCTTCATAGTGAATTGCATACGTTAGGTCAGCTAAGATTAGAACATAATTCATAGAATCTCCAAAATAACATACAATCCTCAAAGCAAACACCTTCCATATTTGATACCACATTAAATTCTCATCGTACTATCATTAAAGAGATTACCATTACAGCTGCAACATTAAAATGTTCTCCTTAAAAAAATGCGGAGTCTCCCACACCGATATGCTAAACAAAGAACAACAGTAGAATACAAAGTTGAACTCTATCAGAGATAAATTTCTGCTCACAACCCAAAATTTTTCAAGATCGAGGATATAGATGTCTAAATGAGACATGATAACATGGTTAAGAGATTAGAGTCATATTTATTCATGCAGTGAATTTTGGACACAAAAATAGAAGAACATTACTGAGAGAGAACAACTTCCAGTAAACCAAGTAATCTTCCCATATAGTTGTCACCATGTTGACATCAATGACAACATAGAAACAACCAACACAAACTATACATACTTCATGCTCATGTTGCAAGGCTCCATATTTCCAATATTGTTTGATGTTCTCTCTCTCTCTCTCTCTTTGTGACATTCCTATATTTGTACCTACATTTTTCTTTATGTCATAACTCTTTTATCTTTTCATTTGTCTTGTGTCTTCCTTTTGGGGATGATGAAAGGCGTCGAGACATTCATGTCTTTTCCATGTTGACCAAAAATAATTTCTTTCTCTTTTCTTTATCTTGTGTTTTCCTTTTGTGGATGACACAAGGCATCGAGACATTATGAATGTCTCTTCCATGTTGACCGGAAAAAGGTTTTTTTTTTCACTCTATTTGTGTCATTCTTCTAGTTCTATGTGTATTTTGGGAATGATGACAATTCTAAGTTCTCTAAAAACATTGTAGCAAGAACATACTGACCCTGAAACCATGGATCCCTCATGTGTTTGGAGTTTTATTTTGGGGGAAGACCCTCTTTAATTTTCATGACGTGGCTTTATTTGGAAACATATGACTTGGCATAGCGCTTTCCAAGTTGGCTCTCATGTCTTCTTTATTGTTAGCATTTATCATTTTCCACTTTAAAGTAATTGCTCATAACATGGTGTTTAGCAATTTCTTTAAAGTGGGGGCATACATTGGCATTATTCTTTTGTAGTTTTTTTGTGTTTCATTGTGTAGTCCTTTTACTTCATGCGATGTTTCTTTCACTTTGTGGATGAAATTGGGTGTGATCTCCTTCTAGAGTGTGATCTCCCCTAGCATATTGCATTCCTCTTAATGGCTTGATGTGACACACTACATCCCTTAAGTTGTGAATATTCTATTCTTTGATTAGTCCTCTCTTGGAGAAATTAGGCACAATGTTCCCTAAGTTAAAGACCTTAGTACATGAACTAAGCAAGACTCCTTTGAATGTTCCCTATTGTTGTATTTGCAATTTCAGTTATATGGCCACCTTGCATAACACACCTTGCTTTCTCGTGGATCCATTTTTTTGTTCATGAGTTCCAAGCATACGTATCTTTGCTTCCCTCATGAAGATCAAAGATAATTGTTGTGTGGCACCTTATCAAAGTTATCAGGAGGTATAACTTTGGTATGGTTTGATAGGAAGCCCAATCGAGGCATGACTTTCCCTTAGCCACTCATGTGTGTGTGTGTGCTCATACCGACCATGTGTGTATATGTCTCTCTTCTTTGGATTACTCACCCAATGGACAACCTGAAGTTCCATTGCCTTGGAGTGAGCATGCATCTTTCGAACAAATAACCTAGATCTGATCCACATTGCGATGGAAAAATGGTCAAAGCTTGATCCACTCCCTCTTTTGTTTTGTTTTTCTTTTTTTCTTTGTCTTTGGAAGTGTATGCTTGTGCATTGTTATTGCTCTTTATATCATTTTCATGTGTGTTCTTTTGTCCTTATGTTGGTTTTCCATAGGATCTTGGCTTGCACAACCCTCTTGATCATGGTCGTCCTGTCATACTAGCATTGGTACATTGTGACCCCTCTTGGTATGCGTTGGTCTACTTCAATGTGAGTTGGAAGCAAGTACCCCCTCTCACTAAAGTGGGAGCTAGATGTAATGATGAAAAAAGTACTCCCTAACATGGCCTTGATTTAGTGTTGTAATGTCTAAACATATAATTCACACTAGTTCTTGGGCCATTGTGAACTAAATGAACTTAATTGTACCTTATTTAAGGTGTTGTAAAGTCTTGTAACACACTTCCACATTTTTCTAGGGTTTTATTAAATAATTGGGCTTCTTCATGCTTTAATTGGCCTTATTTGCATCCACAAGCCCCATTTAATGCATCTTTTTGAGGATAATCCCAACATAAATCAACATCCAATCATAATTCAGGTTTTTTTAGGTTGTGTGGCCTAGATTTAGTGATCAAGGACTCATATGCCACCTTGCATGTATGGGTCCCACCTAGTGTTTTGGGCCCTGATCTAGATTATACACCTTTGTAAGCATTTTTGAAAATGGTCCCATAATTTATGCATAATGGGACTTCATACGCCACCTTGGGCGTATGAGTCTTGTGTGATCCAAAATCAAAATTAATTCAAATTCTTGGCTGGATTTTATCCTCCTAGATCTGATGTCAGCTTGTAGTGTTGTAATTTTGGGAAATTTAGCATAATTAAGTATAAATACAAGTTTCTTTCACTCATTTTACACCTAGAAAATTGAATGAGCATTCTTATAACAAATATGAGTTCACAAGAGAATTCAAGTGTGTAAAAAATCATTCAAGAGTTGATTATCAAGTGATTTGGAGCATTATTCAATCATCAAGCATCATGTCAAAGTCTTCATGCATCATGTTTGTTTTTGAGCTAACAATTGTGATGTAGGGTTTCATGATTTAAAGAAGCATTCAAGTCAATATCTATCACATTCAAGCAAGAGTCAAGATCTACATTCATTGAATCCACTTCATACATGTTTGCAACACTTTATTGTTAGTGTTTGGTGAGTTGTAAAATCATATTTTGTTTATTCATCATTCTCCATTCCTATTTCATTTCATTTCATTTCAAGGTTTTATTACCAAAACAGGGTTTGACCAAGGCAATCTCCTTTCTAGTAACAAAACAACATTTTTCCCTCTCTTTAGTCTGTGATTTGCAGGTTTAGGTTGAAGAAACATTGAAGATAAAGTTTGGAGAAATTTGTCAAAGTGTCTAAAGTTGTAAAAGTTTTCACTTTGCATTGAAGATCATTGGAAGATTTCTATAGGTTGCAAATTAGGGTTTCAGATCCATAAATCAATTGGAAAGGACAAAGTAGATATTGAAGAGAAGATTCAAACTTTGAAGTTCAAGAAAACCCTAACCAGACTGGTACTCCAATTCTAGCATATAAGTCCTAGTATAGGTCATTTCCCAGATTTTTGTAGCTCCGAACACCCTTTTGCCAAATTTTAGTTTTTGCCCAGAAACCCTCATCTAGGACTAAATTGCCAAGACTGGTGTATGAGTCCCAATAGTCTTTAAAATCAATATTTTCAACATTTCAATCCTTCATCCAGTCTTCTTCAAATTTCTAGGTGCACACCTTTCATCTCTCAGCTTTTCATTATGTTTTACATGCTTTTCTAAGTCATTTAGTAAAAAATTACATCATATTAGGTTTAAGCATTAAATCCTTTATTTCATTAGTCTTTCCAAGCCCTATCTTGGTGGTGAACCCCTCATTATTTTACAATCATACCATAGGATAAGCCTATTGCAAGATCTCTTTCTCCTTTGCATACTTTAGATTGAGATCTCTAGGGTTTCCCTTTAATGAAATGATTGGGAAGTGTTTTTTCTCTATGTCCTAAGCCATACAAAAGCAAATTTATTTTCAGCTATTTCACTTGACAAGGGAGCAAGACAAGTTGATATAGATGGGAACCATGAAGTATTATAAACCCCAAGCCCTTATTGCTAGAAATGGGAAACAAAAGGCTTCAAACAATAAAGCTGAGAAACAAAATTATTAAAAGGACAAGGAAACCAAGGATGATCATAAATCTCAACCCTACAAAAATTAATTTATTTTTTTTCAAATAAAAGGATATCCAGGAAAGAAAAAGTAAAGTATGCAAGGAATTTGGGCATGATGAGCATAAATGTATGAGGAAATTGATTGACCACCTAAGCGTGTTCAAAAAGATGGGGGGACCAAAAAGTGGCCACCCCACTTTTTGGCCCAATCAAAGCCATAACATGGGCACATTATAAAAAAATCGTGTTATTTCTTATTAAAGAAATAAAATTAAAAACCGTCCTTCATTTCTACATTTTTTCACAAGTCACGACCTGCTAACCCTCCCAAGAGTGCTCGTGTTTCTATAAAGTTGAATTTGCACCAAAATCTTCACCAAATCTTTGCAAAAATTCTGTCAAGATACCAAAGAAGTTGAAGGAGTATTTATTTTTACATTTTTAGTGTAAAATTTATATTAAATAGGTATATTGTATTAGTTTTTAATTAAAACTTGTTTTAGTTTTAGGACTTGATAATTCACCCCCAAATCTTGAAAATATCAATTCACCTCATCATGAAATCTCTCCTAAAGAACAACCACAACAAATATGTCCCATAATTCCTCACCATCCTCTACGAACACAGGGAAACATATTAAGGAAAATTGAAATAATAAAAAAACTTGAGGAGTTAATTAGATGGTTGAAATATCCTACATAGGAACAAAATGTCATATGACCACCCTTGCTCAATCATTTCAATCCATAATGTCTCATGTAGGATCAATTAGTGGGAAAATAAATAGTTGGTTTGACAAAAGGCAAGAAAAAAAATAATTTTATTCAAAAAAATTATCATATAAACAAGTTAAATATTTAAAAAAAAATTCAACTTGTGTGCACTCATCACCAACTCACGAATGAATCAAAACTTACACAGTGCATGCAAGAGGTTTCCCATTCATTGGTGCCACCACCAAGGGATAAAGAATTTTTTGTAGGATAGGTGGTGGATGGTTTTTGACTATCCTTCATGCAAAAAAAATGAGGTATGAAAATAATATTTGAGGAAACTCTATTGTGAGTTTTTCTTCAATGAAATCCCAAATTATTTTGACATGTGACTATTTCAGGGTAGAGGTGGGGGATCCAAAAATGATAGAGTGGGGGCACAAGTTGACCAAGCATCGAGACCATTCGCTAGACCATACTATGATAATGTGACTATCCCTTTTGTTGTGAAGGAGGGTGTTGAGGTGGAGACCTTACATTTGATCAACTCACTAACTTAGAGCCTTTTACAACATACTAGGCCTCCAGTACAGGGTGAGGTGGGTGAGCCTTCTAGGCATTCAATTCCACCTCATTTATGTTGATATTTTGGTTCACTTTATGTTTGTGATCCTAAGGATAGTCAGGATGCATGTACCTAATACATCTATAGTGGATCAAATGGTCATGATCGAAGCTCTATTGAGTGATCCATTTGGCTTTGATAATCAGGTAAATTTCAACAAGTTCATTTAATTCAATTTATTAAATTTTATTTTGAAATGTAAGATTAACTAAATTAGTAGAATGATTATAATGAAATTTCAAGGTCACAGTGTTCACCCTACTTCCAGTGGTCCTTCACCTTCTTATTACATGATGATGTCGAGTGCAAAGGTATGTAACTAGTAAATAATTATAAATATTACATGTGAATAGTTGAACCTTATACGAATGGTATTCTTATAACTCATTTTGGATGTTGAATAGGTTAATGTTGAGCCTTTGATGTCAACACCTGATAGTGGAGGTGCTCATTGATTTTTCACTCAGGTAATACAAAGAATTTTTAATTTTAAAATAAAAATTTATAAAATAATATTAGGTAGTTTTGGTAATTGAATAATGTTATTCCATTTTCAGATGATGCAAATAGATACTCCTAATATTCATACAATAGTGGAGCATGGTGTTGCTACATCAGTAGTAAGTTCAATGTGTTTGACAAAGATATGAGGTTGATTATTAAATTTCACATTATATTTGTTGTTTTATCTTTCTATTATTGAAAAATCAAATGATATTGATTTGTAGTTTAATTGCTATATGGATGGTTGCCACATGGACTTACAAATTGAAATCATGAGCATGCCCATGTTGTGGATGAACATAATGATTATTTGTATGTGGTACAAGTTATTATTTTGTTACATTTCATTCTATAATTTAATTTTTATATATTAATGTCTATAATTTTATTAAATAAAGGTGGAGGTCCAGGGAACTTTAAACAAGAAGTTGAGTGAACGAGTTCAAAGGAGACCACCATCGTATGCATCTTCATCCTCCCAATAGTCAAAGGCAACTCATGATCTCTTTCCTTTGCCTAGAGGGAAATGAATATGTATTAGGGTCCTTTGTTGTATGTCTATATGACATTTTTGAACATATATTGCACATTACATATATATTTGATATTTTTTTTCCATATGGATTTGTTGTAAGCCTATATGACTTTCTTGTATATATGTTATAATTTAATCAATATATAATTATGTGTACCTATATGGATTTTTGGTTAATGCAAATATTTGTTTATCAATGGTGACGATATTTGCATTACAAATGATTATTTAAATAAATAAATAATGAATTGATGCAACTATAAATGATTAATTTTATCCATATTTGCATTATAATTGAATAATTGAATAAGGCTCACTTTTACCATTTGGATTGTAGTATGGTTGAATAATTTTTAGGACTAAATTTAATGACAAACTAATATTTCCTAAATAGCTTGTTGATACCCACTAGTTGGTTAGTATCTACCTTTAATATTGTCTAGCTTGACTTCCCTTGCACCTTGAAGAGTAGATAGCCATGCAACTAAAAAACATATGGATCACAAGGACATTCAAGTACCCATCCACCCTTGCACATTTGATCCTCTATCAATGTTATCATTTGACCAACTTAGCATTTTCTATTTTATTAAATGATGTGAGCTAGTTATAGTATGGACCCTTGTCCTCTAGTTGACCAATCGCTATTGAACATTTATAGAGCTATTCCTCATGCCCACACTTTCCTTCCTCTCAAATACATATATTCTTATATTGACCAACACATTTATGGCTACTTTGAATTCAATCCATGGAAGAGACTAGTTCTTTGTCATAGATCATATAGTCATAAGAGTATATGGGTTCACTAGGTTATTATACAAGCTTCTAAGAATGGTCCTACCATGAGTGTTTTCCTTAGAATCCATACACTAGCAAGATATAATAAAAGTTTAACATGGAACTGAAAAAGGTAGGGCTACATTCTACACTCTCCTATATACCTTTTTCTAACATAAATGTAACCAAGCATAAGACTATGTATGTCCTTCACGACATAAATGTAACCAAGAATAAAACTTCTTACCTGGACCCTATCTATCTCTCAATACTTCCCTAAGACTATGTCCCTTAATATTTATCATAGGTTGTCCCATGATGCTCACTATGCATTCCTTTACTCTTTCAACTATCAAACATTCCACTACCTTGTTATTGATCACCATCATATTAGCCTTTTCATGATTATTTATTCTATCATCGTTGGTATAAACGAGACTATTATATTCAACTAAGGTGAGGAAACTTAAAAATCATAATCATAGGCCAAAGAAAGAATATTTAAGATTTTCATGGTAAGAGGAGACCTTAATTTAATCATTGTCATCCACAAAAGTTTAATGCCAAATTATCAAACATTGATTGCATATCTTAAACTATGAAAAGGGTTTAATGAGGGTTTTGAAGAATAGACCCTTGACAAGTTAACTCCATCATTGTTTGTTTTCACTGTATCTTTATTTAGCTCTTACTCCATTCCTTGTTACTGTGATTCTTGGATTTATCATACTTAGTTGAACCTTTTTCACTTGAAATTTTCCATAAACATCTACCCTCACTAGGTCCTTTTATTTTTCAATATGATTGCCCCTTGTTTCTTTTAAAAACTAACATGACTTATTTCATGGTGATGTCAAATATCTCTCATGCATCATTAAATTTTACTATATGTCATGCCATTTTACTTGATGGACTTTCCCTATCAATGGTATGCAGTAAATAACTTCCTTTTCCATCAAGATGCCATGTAATATATTTAGGTCACCTTCCTCACTGTCATATCACTATCCATCTTTTGGATATTTTCTTGATAATGAAACCACTTCTTATGTTATCATCAACATACCTACAACCATTGATATCATTATTTTATATAGCGCTACCATCATTGGTTGTTAGAGAATTGTCTCTTTGTGCGGATTGTCTCTCATAAATCATTCCTCATCTTTTTGTTTTTATGCTAGGTTTCCTTGATGAAGGACCACTGTCACTATCTCCTTTTATACTGTTTCTACCCAACCCAACTTTCCTTATGACTATCCATATATGGACTACCCTAGCACCTTCATGAAGTCACACTTTTCTCATCTCATTGTCCTCTTTGGGAGTGCCATTTGATTTGAGGTATCTTTCCACAAAAAAATCTTAAGGCATGAGATCTATGTCACCGTGACTCTTAATAGGTCCTTGTCACTATGAAAAATTCTTGAGACTACCCTTAACAAACATAATCTCCCTTCCTTTGATAACTATCCTCTTGTTCTCTTTACTATAGGTCTCTTGGGATAGGGTTTCAAGGTCAACTTACTAAACACTCAAGCCTTAAGGATTATGAATGAACATATCTATCATTTATATATGTATTATTGAAGAATACATTATCACACCTTGAAGAATATACTGTCAAATTTGACTATTGTCTCTGTCATTTAAGGGGGACGTCTTTTGTTTTCATGCATTCCTCTATCTCTTTCCAAAATGGTATAGGGTAAAAAGAGTCTTTGAGTTACTTGATTAATATTTGACCAATTCTAGGCCACAACTCAATGTGGAAGAAGACAATAATGACCCCTCTAATGCACCTTTTTGAGAAAGACAACAAAATAATGCCTTTTTTGACAAAGACATTACAACTCATGATAAAATTTGAAAAAATAAAGTAACAATAATACCTCCCATAAAATTTTGAAGATAACCATAGTTTCCATGAAGGACCACAAAATCTCATGCAAAGAGACCTACAATGACCAAAAACTCTAAAGTGGAACTATTCTTTTTGAACTCAAACTCTCCAACCACCCCAATGTGTTGGAATTGCCAGTTTAACCCCATGAGATGCATGTAACACCCCTCCATTTTGCTCTTTGATCGAACAGTGTTTTCTTAGGATATGTTTTATTTCTGTTGCATGGTGACTTTGAAACTTAGTTATTTTAACCGCTATCTGTTAAGCGATGTAAACATTATGTTTTGATGTGATGGTACTTTATTTAGATGTAGTTATTATTTCATGTGATGGATTAAATTAGCATGTATATGAATTACTGATGCTTTATGTTTTGATTATATCATGGATGATTAGATGCGTCAGTTAGTGTTATTGTATTGGTGAAGGGGACGGGATCACATCACTCACATGCGAGTGTCCTGGGATTCCGCGATTTCCTCTTCACGGTGTGTTTTAATATATTATATGCATGTTTCGACACTCGTATTGTGTGCAGGATGCAGGTACAGGACATCAACTCCACCTGGTCTCACAGGTCTGAGTGTGTCCCTTGACCAACGGTATCGATTGGGAGATAGTAACTTGGGATTCTGTGTCAAACCAACACCCTAGCCATAGTGTGTCGTCCGTCTTAGTCGGGTTCAATGTTTTATGTTGTTCATTTCTCCTTGGCTTTATATTTAAATTTCAAGTTAAAAGAGATTAAATGGCATTGGAATTTATAATGATTATTGTTTTGTCTATTGAATTGTGGGAAAATTAGTGATTATTTAATTAATTTAATTTAATTAATATAATAATCTAATTTTGAAATGGATTTATTCTATGGTCTAATGAAATTAATAAGGATAAATTAAATCAGATTGGTTGGTTGGCTTAATGTGATATTTTGATTTAAATGGAAAAATAGAAATGAAGTTGAAAAGAATTCCCTTTTTGAATTATTGAATTCAATTTGGTTAAAAGAAAATGTAAATTGTCATTTGGGTTGAAATGTAATTTTAGTTAAAAGATATTATGCAAATTTCTTTTGAAAATTGAATTGTTTTGAAAATTGAATTTGTTTTGAAAATTACAAATAGAAAATATCTAATTTAGCAATCAATGTTGGTGGGTGGATTCAAAGTTAGGGCTTTGACAAATTTAGGGGAGGTTTGCATAAGGAAAATGGGGATTTTTATTTTGAATTTAATTTGAAAATTTGGAGAGAAAAGATGCATGGAAACTCTTGGAGAAAATTGAAGGGAGGAGATTGAAGATTTGGGTGGAGCAAAATTGGGAAAGCAAAGGAAGGATCTCCATTGGTGAAGCTTGCAAATTTGGAGAGAACACAAGGTTTTTTCTTTTACTTGTTATCTTAAACTCATTTTGATAGAAAACTTAAAATTGTTCTTCCTCCTTGAAAGATTATTTCTTGTGAAACCCATCTTAGATTTTGTTTAAAAATTTGAAATAAACTTGTGAGATTTCATTGAGAAAATCCATGCCAAAATCTTATTTGGAATTTGAAAACATGAACAAAAGAGGGCTCCTTTTGTGTTTGGAATTAAAATTATGCTTGCAAAATTAAGCTTGCTGGATATTTTGCTTATGAAGAAAATTTCTTCAATTTAACTGTTTTTTTTGCAAACCAAACTTATATATATAATATATATATGTATGCATATATATTGGATAAAATATATATATATTTACATATGCATATAAATATATATATATATATTTATGCCTTATGTTCTTAATAAAAAAAAAACTGGTTCGGGTTTCTTTTTTTTGCGTCTGGGTTTGCTTTACCAGAAACGCATTGTTTTTTTTAAGGGCGTTTTGTTTGTTAAAAAAATTTATTTCTGTGAGGGTTGCTGGGGGGTTCGGTCCCCATGGGCGCCCCCATCCCTGGGGAGCGCTGCCTGTGAAGGCAGCGCGAGCGCTGCCCTCACAGGCCGCGGCCCCCAGCAATGGCGGCTGCGCCCCTGTGCGAACAGGGCCGCGCCCAGTGCTTAAGGCTCGGCCCTTTTGTTTTTTCTTTTTAGGTTTGTTTAATGTAATTTGGTTTATATTATTTTATATGTGTTTTTTTTTTGTTATTTTAGTTTTATTTTATTTTTATTATTTTAATATTATTATTATTATAATATATTTAAAATATGTATTATATATATATAATATTTGAATATTATATATATAATATATATATATATTAAATATATTAAATAATAAGAATATTTAAAATAAAGGAAATAAATTATTATTTCAGTTTCATAGTTAAATATCTTGTTTAATTAATAATTCATATATATATTCATGCATTAAATATGGATATTTTGTGAGTATTATAAGATTAGAGGAGAAAGAATAATTAGAAATAAATGTTATTTTATTTAAAGAGATGGTATTTAAATTCGTTTGTCTGATCAAGTTTATGAAAAGTGAGTGTTTAGTTGAGATTCTGTAATGTTATCTAGCGTAATTTGAATTCTCGTTCACATGAGAGCGAAAAGAATATGATTAAGTGATTAATTAAATACACTATGATGATGAGTGAATTGGATTTACGAAATCCTAATGTTAGATGTTTTTCTAAAGATGCATGTAGTACTCTTCAAGTATTGTCCCGGTATTCTCAATGTTGGTCTATGCTATCTTTGCTTTGAAAGTCTTCCTTTGATGTTGTCATACTAAGAGTATGGGTTGTCGATATGTCGGTCAAACCTATGTCTTGTTTGGGGGTAGTGCACGTGGTTGTAGTTGTGTTATCTCCGGTCAGCACGATCGGGATCTGTGATATGTTCGGGTTCCCCGAGTACTACGATCGGGTTGTGTGGCCTTATGTGTTAAGGTTGGTTTTGGTCTTGAGTTTCGTGCATCTTGTCTACCCTTAGATTGGGGGTTTTTTATCCAAGTGTTGTCCGTAGGAGAGTGGCCCTTTGTGAGGGTCCGACGCCCAAAGTGGTGTCAGGGTAACTCACCTAGGGTTTAATCAAGTGATAATCTAAAGAAATTAATGGGGAACTTCACGCTAATAAAGTTAAAGTATGCCTCTCTCATGGAACATGCATTGTTAATACTCGAGATGAGATGAGACGCATAGTTTTGCGTGAGAGTCCGACGCCGGTAGAGGCAAGCCAGGGTAACCCATGATGGGGGTCTGGTAGCCTAGGAAGGTTGAGCTAGGGTAACTCATGGCAATTTATGTATGACACTCTCCCTACGTCAACAAGTGAATCAGTTATTGTGTGTTGTATAATGGTGTACTTGTCCTATGTAATTTGGAAGCAATGTGTTTGTCTTGTGAGTTTTTGTACTGTGTTAAGTGATGTCGTAGGTATCTGTGTTGGTTCAGTTATTTTAACCTTGGTCTAGAGGTAGTTGGGTCTTGGCCAGAAATCCTTGTTACTATCTCGTAGCACGGAGGGAGTGGGGCCTTTGGGTTCCACGTGGTCGGGTGGCGTGCACCTTACACCGTTGGCTTTGTTCGTGATCGTGAGGACGAGACTTTCATGTTGGAGAGCTCGTTGGATCCAGTTGCTCCTCTAGTTTCTTTCATTTCTGTTATTCTTATATTTCATTACCCCTCATTGTATCGAGGTGGAAATTGTAATAAATTATCATGTTATTTGATTTACCTCATTCGGGGAATGAGTGATGTAATTATATTGTAAGCAATGGTTATCGGATATTGTGATTTAGTGATTGGTCATTGATGTTATATTATGTATGGAATGTATGTTCTTCAATTCCTTAATTGAATGATGTTATAATCTCTCTCCTTGGTTGTTTATTTCGGGTTAAGTAATCTTTTTCTCGTGGCCTTAGGGGATGTTGGCAATGCGTAGTGAATTTGTACGTTATTATTCTTTAAAAAAAAAAAAAAAAAAATTGTTGTTTTTGGTTAGTGAATTGCAACTTCCCCTAGGGTTGCGTGGCGGGGCATTACAATGCATAACATAAAAATACCTCTCAATAACTTTTTACTGAACATAACTGACACTTTTTGCAACATCTAAAACATTATCGCCATGGTGAAACAACTTGGAGATATAAAAAAAAGAGAGAGGTTATTGTGGAGGGACCTTATGTGACCATGCACCTTTAGACAACATTACAAGGTGCCATATTTTTTGAGAAATAACTTGTCAAAGTTCACCACCTTTTGACATTTAGGGCTCTCAAGAGAAAACACTGACACAAATGTAGTTTGGAATGATCGAGCATGCTAGGGTGCAAAATAACACCTTGCATTGTATAAACCCACCCAATAAGGTGTGTTGGAATTTTCAATTTGGCACCATGATGAACAAAATGAATATTATCCTACCTTGCAACTTTTTCTTTAATTCATTTGACACTTTTTGTAATGTGGGAAAACTTGTTGCCACGACCAAATGAATTGGAGATATAAAAAAATGAGAGAGGTTATTATGGAGGGATCCTATGTGACCATGTAACTTTAGAATAAATGTTTCTAGGTACCATGTTTTTGAGAAACAACTTGTCAAAGTTCACCAATTTTTGACACTTAGGGCTCTTAAGAGGAAGCACCGACACAATGTAGTATGGAATGATTGAGCATGTTGGGGTACAAAATATGACATTTTATAGTATAAAACCACCCACTTGAATGTGTTGGCACTATCAGTTTGGCCCCATGATGAACAAAACAAAAATTATGTTACCTTGCATCTTTCTCTTCAATGCATTTGACACTTTTTGTAACGCACAAAAACTTGTCGCCATAGAAAAATAGATTAGAGATATGAAAAATTGAGAGAGGTTATTGCGGAGGGACACTACATGACCATGTACCTTCAAACATAATGTTTCTAGGTTCCACGATTTTTAAGAAACAAATCATCAAAGTTTTCCACGTTTTGGCACTTAGGGCTTTTAAGAGAAAACATCAACACAAAGTAGTATAGAATGATCCGACATGCTAGGGTCTGAAATAGGACCTTTTCTAGAATAAAAATTCCCACCCAGATATGTTGGCATTGTCAGTTTGTCCGCACAATGAACAAAACAAAAATTATGCTGCCTTGCAACTTTTTCTTTAATGTATTTGATGCTTTTTACAACGTGCAAAAACTTGTCACCATATCCAAATGGATTGGAGATATGGAAAATTGAGAGAATTTATTGTGGAGGGACCCTAAATGACCCTATACCTTCAAGAAAAACACATTTCTACGTGTCATGATTTTTGAGAAATATCTCAAGTAAAATTTTGCCACTTTTAGCACTTAGAGCTCTTAAGAGAAAATTATGGTATAATATAGTCAGGAATGATTAGGCATATTGGGGTGAAAAATAGGACCGTTGCTAGCATAAAACTTCCCACTTAGATGTATTGGTATTGTCAGTTTTGACCCACAATGATGCTACCTTACAACTTTATTTTCAATACATTTGATACTTTTTGCAATGTGCGAAAAATTGTTGCCATAACCAAATGGATTGGAGATATGAAAAATTGAGAGAGGGTATTATGGAGACCCTACATGACCTTGTACCTTCAGACAATATTTTAGGTGCCACGGGTTCCGAGAAATAACTCGTCAAAAATCACCACTTTTGGCACTTAAGACTCTTATGAGAAAGCATTGGCGCAATATAACCTGAAATGATTGGACATGCTGGGTGTGAAACAACAATTTTCTTAGCATAAACCACCCACTCAGATGTGTTGGCACTGTCAGTTTGGCCCCACGATGAACAAAACAAAAATTATGTTACTTTGCAACTTTCTCTTTAATACATTTGACATTTTTTGCAACATACAAAAACTTGTCGCCATGGCCAAATGGATTAGAATTTTAAAAATTTAAGAGAGGTTATTGTGAAGGGACCATATGTGACCTTGTACCTTCAAAAAAATATTTCTAGGTGTCATAGCTTCCGAGAAACAACTCATCAAAATTCACCACTTTTTGGGACTTAGGGATCTTAAGAGAAAGCATCGACACAACATAGTTTGGAACAATCAGGATTGTTGGGGTATGAAATGGGACCTTTCCTAGAATAAAAACACCCACCTAGATGTGTTGGCACTGTTAGTTTGGCCCCACAATGAATAAAATGAAAACTATGCTACCATGTGCAACTTTTTCTTCAATGTATTTGACACTTTTTGCAATGTGCGAAAACTTGTTGCCACAACCAAATGGATTGAAGTTTTAAAAAATTAAGAGAGGTTATTGTGGAGGGACCCTATATGACTGTGCACCTTTAGAATTTTATTTTAGGGTCCATGGTTTCCAAGAAACAACTCATCAAAGTTCACCACTTTTAGCACGTAGAGCTCTTAAAAGAAAATGCCAACACAACATATTTTGGAATGATTGGGCATGCTGGGGTGAAAAATAAGACCTTACCTAGCATAAAACCACTCACCCAGATGTGTTGGAACTATTGGTTTGGTCTCACAACCAACATAATAGAAAATATGGCTCTTGACAAGTTTTTACTAAACACATTTGATGCTTTTTACAACATTTGAAAAATTGTTGCCACAATCAAGTGGATTGAAGATTTCAAAAATTGGGAGAGGTTATTGTGGAGGGACCCTATATGACCTTATAACTTCAAACAAAATATTTGTAGGTGCCATGGTTTTTGACAAACAATCCACCAAATTTTTCCACTTTTGGGCACTTAGGGCCCTTAAGAGAAAGTGATTACATAATGTAGTATGGAATGATCAAGCATGTTGGGGTGTAAAATAAGTTCTTTCCTAGTATAAAACCACCCATTTGGACATGTTGGAACTATCGGTTCAACCCACAACCAACAAAATAAAAAGTATGACTCTTGACAAGTTTTTACTATTAAACACATTTGATGCTTTTTGCAATATTTAAAAAATTGTTACCATAGTAAAGTGGATTGGATATTTCAAAAATGGAGTGAGATTATTGTGGAGGGAAACTACACACCCTTATAATTTCATAAGGAATGTTTGTAGGTGCCATAGTTTCTTAGGAATAACTTCCACGTGTTAGGATTTAGGTGTCATCCACCTTGTAAATCTTATGGCATGGTTCCAACATCCTTGAAAAGTATCCCTAGGCACTTAGGGTGTATTTGAAAATATTTTGTAATATTAATTCTCACCATTGTTTGTAATATACTCATAAGGGGTGACAGGTAACCGACTAGTAGCAGTAAAGGTGAGTTGTGGACATAAATATTTGATATTGTTTTCCCCATATGTGGATGCAAATAAAAGATAAAGGAAAGGATAAATAAGTGATTGTTGGGATTCTCCAAGTGGGTTCTTGGAAAGAGGAAACACATGTCACTTAGTTTTCCATCACTTATTACATTTAATGTAATGTTTATCTCTCATGTTTGAGCACCCAAGATGGAGGGAAAGTATTGGAGCCAAAATTGATGTCCTTTCATATTTAGAGGAGGTAATCCAAAGGTTGGGGATGTTAGGAATGAAGGGTCATATTTGGTGATGAGATCCATTTATTTTATGTCCCATTTTATGCCACATTTTAGCCTTTTTCATATGTCTTCAATCCCATCCACATATCCCATTTCCATATCTTATCAAAACATTTTACCATTTTACGCTGCATATGATTAAATATATATGATTGATATTTAATATAGTTTTGGGATAAAAATATGAAAAATAATTATTGATTATCTTTACTAATACATGTTATTTTAAGCCTTGGAAAAAATATCTTGCAGCATGCAGACTTCCTATCATCTTTATACATACTTCTTGTCACAAGAACTTCCTATCACCTTCTTCATAGGAATATAGCTCATATTTATTGTTGTAGTTTCCTTTTCTATGTGGTTGAATTTAGTTTCACTTGTTTATTCCTCCAACCACATGCGACAGGTTGAGACAACTCAAACACCAACTAAACATCACTAGATTTCCTCTCTACATCATTAAATCCAAAGGCTATGGTTATATTGTTATATTGTTATGATGACAACAAAGCATGATTATTATATTGTTGGAAAATCATATAATAATAGTGCCATTAGTATATTGTTAAGAAGTTGGTTTAATTTTTTAAGGAAAGATTGGCCACAAGGCCATCAAAATCTTTCTTAACTGCTTGATTTATCTCACCACTAAATTATAAACTGCAAACATGTTTCTGTTTATACATCAAAACTATATAAACACTTGTATGTAATATCAACATGGCCAAAAAGAAGAAAATACATTTGATATAATTATTGAAAGAAACATTTTGAAGTTCCTTTCAGAAATTTCACAAGTTCTATATTCATCGATTGACTGGGAGGAAGGGCACCCACTCTTTAGCCATCGATGAAGTGTAAATATTTATTTATTTTCTACAAAGTATGTTTTCGTGTGTTATGATTTTAGTTTCCTACATTTCTGCATTTGATGTGTGTTAATAAATTCCATGTATTAATTATTTGAGTTTAATTTCCATGTTGAAGAATTAATTTTTGTAGTTTTTGTATCTGATATTTGTTGATTAAATTTTTGTTTGAAAATTTACTATCATAATTTCTACATAGTTCCTGTTACAATTTCTATTATTCTTGTCACAAAAATACTACAAAACTAGTGACAATTTCTATAGCAATTATTGTCACAGAAAAACTAGAAACATTAACCTGCTTTTCAACTTAGGTAATTGATTGAGTTTAGGAATGCATTTTCATCCCCACTCACCTCATGACTTGCAACCCTTGTGTAGATAGTCATGAAAACTTTCATGAGCTTACGATCCCCGGATTGACATTTAGATCAAGCTGAGTCCAGTTTATTCTTTACCTCAGTTTTGGCCTATCATTTTGGTGTTGTTGTTGGAGAGAGGTGTTAAAGGCTTGCTAGCTTAGTGAGATGAGTTAGGACCAATGTGTTAGGATGAAAGCTTGTGCATCTGTCGACTGTGCTTAGGTGACTACTCTTAATTTGTGTTGTTTAAATCATATAGATGCATGGTTTGAGTTTGTTGGAAGATCTTAGTAGATACAACCATTTATATATATTCACACTAGTTGCGAGTCAATTGATAGAAAGAAGCAATTTTGAAGAAACAACATAAAAACAATAAAAATGTTGCATTTTCAAGGGAGTTCAAACACATCACTTTTCAAGGAAAAATGCTTCAAAAATGAAGAATTTGAATGTCACACAAGAAGAAGAATGTGCTTGGTGGCAAGGACTCCACCCCTCAACCTTGCCTTGTATCACAATAAGGAGCATGCCCAGGGCATTGCCCTAAGACCTCGCTAGGGGATACCATCCCCAAACCCCTACTTTCAAATATAGAAATGAAAGAAGAAATTGGTTGAGGAATCATGCTAAAAAAAAGTGATGTTTCTATTTCCCCTCTACCTAGTGAATGCAACTTAGGTAATATTGATCTTCCAATACCATTGTCACCAACATCTACAAATGTTATTTCCATAGTTGAGAAAGAACAAATAATTGATGAATTTTTAGGACAATGAAATTTTGAAAATGATGATTTAACCATTTGTTGTTGTGATTGCTGCAAGGAAGAAGCTAAGTGCACATGCCAAAATGTTCAAGAGGACATGGTGAATGAGATGGATGTTATAAGTGAGCCTTGAAATGACAAAGATGAAAGTGAACAAGTCTTATTTGTAACTCAAGGACAACTTCAAACATCAAATTGGGAAGATCAAGGTATTCTTAATGATTTTAAATTGTCTTATAATTCTATTGTATTTGAAAGGCAATATGTTTCTTCACAAAATTATTCTCCTAACATTTATGGTGAATGAGAGCAATGTCCATCTTAACAAAAATGTTAAAATGAATGCTCACAACAACCACCATATCCATCTTATATATTACCATCTCCACAATATCCATCCTATCTATACCATATACTCTATATCCACAAATTTTTTTACCATTTTTATTATCCCATTCATATCACCCACCATCCACTTCAACATATCCACCAATGGAAATTACAATGCCTAATAAAACATTACATAATAAGGTGGTTCAAACTACATATAATGAAGAAATTTTAGTGATCCCTTTCCATTTTATTAATGTGCTTGAAATTGGTGAATCACAATTGAATTTTGTCAAAACAACTAATGGATGTGATTTTGATATAATTGAATTTGAGGAACAATCTGATCAACTAAAAGATAATCACTTTAGTTTTTCATATCTACTTAATGGATCACAACTTTTAGAAATAATTAACACACAATAGGAAACAATTCAATATGATTTCATCATTGAAATGATGAAATCAATCATGCACTAAGAGGTGATCTATTTTATACCTTAATCATTCAAGAGTTGTATGAGATATGCCATGATTCTATATTCAAACATTTAGATCTTTGGAGACCTATGGTAAAAATGTGTATTCCTCACACACTTATTGATTTAGGACCACCAATAATTAATTAATTAAGCATAGATAGATGGGTTTGAATGCATTAATGACCATAATGAACATGCTACAAGAGATGATTTTTATTGAACAAGGTATTATTTTTATTATTTTTATTTATTTATTTATTTTAGACTACAGGAATTGGTTGGGTATCCACCCCCCTATAAATTGCAATGCGCCTGGTAAACATTTTTCATGTGACCGGTGGTGTTGGCACAACACACCCTCCATTACCATGAGTTTGGGGGGAGACTAGACCTCGTGACCTCTTGCTTGCAATAGGATGCTTTAGCCAATCGAGCTAGGCCTCCCGCCCCATTGAAAAAGGTATTATTAAATATGTCACTTTCTTTCTTGATTATTTGGATTATCCTAATACCCACATGATTTTACAGTATGAAATTAAGTTGGGGGGGAATCTGTTGAATTTTTGAAAATATTTCTGTGATTGCTAATAAATCCTTCCTTGATTGTTTCTTTGGTGCTTCTAATAAAACCACATATGTGAGCATTGGACCAAATCAAGGTATGAATTATTGTGTTAATTGGTATTGATATTGTGTCTACACAAGCATTCATTATGATCCATTTTATTATTATCAAATTATTTATTCTCTATCATTCATTTTCTAATTACATCAATTCCGATGGTGGAATTATCAAATGGATAATATTGCATTTCTATACTTAATATCCTTGGTCATGAGAATATGGTTACAATTTTTCTTCTTTGGGTTACCTAACACTTTTGCACTAGTAATATTTGATGTTGGTTCTCTATACAAGCATCCAAAGGCACATTTTTTTGGCATTCCTATATGTATGGTGAACAACGAGTTTCCTTGTGCTTTACTCTTGGAAATCATCAAAGAATTCTTGGGCAAACTATTCAACATTCATGGATAAAAGTTCTATTTTGCTAGACCATGTGGAAGACAATATGCAACTTGGTCTATGAGATCCATGAATCTTTCAATACTATGTTCTTGGATAATTATTCACAAGTTACACATCCAGAGACAACTTGAAGACATGATCAATGGGCTTGAATATATTCTAATGCAGATCATCCCACTCTAAGATGAGTATCCACCTACCTAAAGTTGTGTGGACATATTTGAAAAGTTGAGAGAATACAATGTTGAATAAGACAACTGAGAGGGGGGGTGAATTAGTTGTAAATTTTTTTACCTTTATAACATTCATTGAAACTTAGATCAATCACAATTCTTAACTATGCTAAAATGATTAAAGATTAAGTGCAAGTGCAGAAACTAAAAAAAAAACACAAAAATAGTAACAAAAGGCTCATTTCCAAAACAAGGACTCATTGTCTAGATCAGGACTCACTGTCGAACAAGGTTAACCACCCGGAGGGCTCACTACCACAAGATACAAAGAAGATAGAAGAGATATGTTACATAGAGAAGACAATTTCAATGCAATAGAGAAATACACCACAATTTTCTCAACCACTTATAGACATGCATGAATGATAGAGTCCACCTTCAACTCACTGCATCTAAGAAACTCAACATTTAGACAACACACTGATCTGCCACGCTCATATCACATACATCCACTTGATTCACCTCTACTTCACATCTATCTGCTCTATTTCTTTGCATTTATCTCTTTGCACTACGTTCACCACTAACTCATCTTGTATTTATACCATCTTCAACTTTGAAACATATCCAAATTCATCCATCCATCATTAAATTCAAATTAAGTCGGCACAAAAATATACTAGGGTAGAATTAGAATGAAGGTGATCCAAAAACATGCTTGATGAGGACCCAAATAGGTCCCAACATGCTTCATCAATTTTGAAGGTAGTGTTTAACACAAGGTCGACCAAACCAGTGTAAAACACATAGAAAAATTAAGCATGATCCTTGGACATATACCAAAATTATCTTCAACATGATCATAAAAACTTAACTCTAGAACCACAAGTCATAAGACTTAACCAAAGAGAAATCCAGACTAACAAAATTTCTCCCAGACCTCAGCTAGATATACAAAACCACAGTTCACAACTGGTGAACATAACTCACACTATACAATGAATTAGAAACCAAAAATTTGGATATAACAACTTCCAACAACCATGATCAACATATTTGAACTAAACACACATAGAAGCAAATACTAGAGAAAAACTCGAAGCAACCATTGAACACCTGCAATCTTCCTTCAATACAATTTTATAAATAACCTCGACATATACAATCAATAACCTGTATCCATGACAATAATGACAACAACAACCAAATGATAACCAATTGACCAGTTGACATCAATGACAACACCTTGCAACAACTTCTTCATACTTGAAACAATCTCCCCCTTTGTCATTGATGGAAACACATGATGTAAAAAACCATCAAAGACAACATATTAGCTCTGAACACACTTCTTGTGATTTTTCTTTATGTTTCTCCCCCCCAATAGATAATATTTTTCATATGATACTCTTCATCATCCTCTCCCCCTGTGACATCAATGGAAAAGGAAAAAGATGTTTTACATTGATTTCCCCTTTAACATTAAAAATAAAATACTCATACAATGACAACACATGACACTACCTACTCCCCCTGAGAGGTAGCCACCAAAAACTCAGTCTAGAAGAATAATAGATCCCTAGATCCACCAAACTATTGTATCGCCATATGCATCTAGCTCAAGAAAGGAGGGGCAATGACCCATAACTTTTCCTGAAAATACTCAAAAGTATCTTTAGGAAGAGCCTTCATAAATATATCAACAATCTGATCTTTTGTAGGGACATACTCAAGTTTTACTTCATCCTTCACAACCTTCTCTCTCAAAAAATGATACCTAATAGATATATGCTTTGTCCTTGAGTATATCACTAGATTCTTTGAAATGTTAATTGCACTTGTGTTATCATAGAAGGTAGAAATAGGATCATCGTACACAACTGTGATATCCTTTAATGTTTGTTTCATCTATAGAACTTGTGTACAAAGATGCAAAAAAAATATACTCAGCTTTAGTAGTAGATAAGGAAACAAAATCTTTCCTTTTACTCAACCATGCCACCAATCTACAACCTAGAAAGAATGTACCACCACTTGTACTTTTTCTATCATCTACATATCCAACCCAATCTACATTTGTAGAAGCACTTAGTGTAAATTTATTATCTCTAGGATACCATAAGCCATAATCCAGAGTGCCATTCAAATATCTGAATATTCTTTTATCAACAACAACATGTGTTTCCTTAGGATCTTATTGAAATCTAGCCACAAGATAGACATCATGCATTATATCTGGTCTAGTAGCAATCAAATACAATAGCCCACCAATCATATATCTATACTTGCTCTGATCAACCTTAGGTGAATAATCATCTTTACCTAATTTGAAACCAATCACTATAGGAGTGCATACCAGTTTGGAACCATCCATCCCAAACTTCTTCAACATCTCTCTTGCATACTTAGACTGCAAAATAAAGATTCCTTTCTCTATTTGATTAATTTGCAACCCAAGAAAGAAATTCATCTCTCCAAATATAGACATTTCAAATTCTTTTTGCATATCTTCCACAAACATCTTACATAGAGTTTAAATTCCCAAAAAATAATGTCATCAACATATACAACCACAATCAAGATTTTGTCATTTTCAACTTTAAAGTATAGGTTACTATCTGCTGTACCTTTGTTGAAACCTTGCTGAATCAAGTACCTATATAACCTTGCATACCAAGATCTAGGAGCTTGGTTCAAGCCATATAAAGCTTTCTTTATTTGCAAACCATACCCAGTTGATCTTACAACTTAAATCCTTCTAGTTGTTCCATATAGTCCTCTTCTTCTAGCTCACCATTCAAAAATGCAAACTTGACATCCATCTAATAGACTTTGAGATCTTTATGAGTAGTAAACACTAAGAAAATTTTGATAGCTTCCATTCTTTCCACTAGAGAAAAAGTCTCCTAAAAATCTATTCCTTCTACTTGTGAGTAACCCTTACACACACGCCTTGCTTTGTTTCTGACCACTTCTCCATTATCATTCAACTTATTTCTAAATGCCCACTTTGATCCAATAATGTTTTTGTCGGCCAGTCTTGGGACCAATTCCCAAGTTTGATTCTTTTTGAAATCTTCATAATTTCTCCCTTCATAGCTTCCATCCAATGCTCATATTTACATCTTCACCTACACTCTTCAGTTCAATCTCAGAAAGTAAACACAGATTTAGTTCACCAGTAGTAGCTCTACTTCTTGTCAATACTCCTTTTGTCTTATCTCCAATGATCTAATTTTCTGAATGATTCTTCCACACATATCTAGGTGTCTTGGGGGACACTACCAGAGCTTCTTTTTTTACTTCTTAATTCTACTTCTCTTGCTCATCCTTTTCATGTTCTTCCACAATTTCTTCAATCCTTACACAAGCAGGTTCATCAGATACATATCCATCATTAATTTAATTCTTCATTGCTTCATCAACCTTGACATTTGTGCTTTCTACAATCTTCCTTAGTCTTTTGTTGAAACATTTGTAATCCTTTCTTCTAGTAGAATACCCAAGAAAAATTCCTTCATCACTTCTTGCATCAAACTTTACTAAATTTTCTTCATCCCTTCTGATATAACATTTGCTTCCAAATACCTTAAAATACTTAATAGTAGGAATTCTTCCATACCATATCTCATAGGAGGTCTTTGTACTATTTGATCTTGCTTGAACTTGCTTGAATACATAAACAATAGTGTGAATAGCTTCTCTCTAGTAAACTTCTAGTAAACCAACCTCATTAATCATTGATCTAGTAGCCTCTTGAATTGTTTTGTTCTTCCTTTCAGCAACTCCATTCTACTGAGGAGTTCTTAGAGAAGATAACTGTATTTTTATTCCACGCACTTCACAAAACATATTAAACTCATGGGAAGTAAATTCACTACCTCTATTAGACCTTAAGCATTTTATCCTTAAATTTACTTCATTTTCAACCATAGCTTTAAATGTCTTGAATCTATCTAATGCATATAATTTGTCTCAAGAAATGTAACCCATGTATATCTAGAATAATCATCAATCAAAGCATAAAGTACCTT